>VDFB02284067.1:0-18809 GCA_007258455.2 Sequoia sempervirens | reverse complement strand
TTATGAAAGAAGATCACCACTTCAAGAAGTTGGTCTTGTTCACAACAGCATATTCTATATTGAGGTCACACATGACAAAATATAAACTACCCAATACAACATAATGACATAGACAAACCCATGGGATGTATTGGTTTTAACAATGATACATCTTTTGTCTCTATTGTGGGGGATGACTTCATTGGTTAGACATCTCTAATTAAATCAGATTCTATTGATAATGATTCAATTATGGAAGTGAGTTAAGAAAAAAATATATTCTATTGATGTTGCAGGTGAGTTAGACCTAAATTTAACAATCAACTCTGCATTTCAAGTAATATTTTGTGATGGTTATATATTTAAGTTTTCTTTTAAAATAGTAAAACCTATTTTAATATAAAAAATTAAGTAGCTATATGTATATATATAGACAATCTAGATGAAATCTCCCCTATCAAGTATTACAATCTTCCTAATATTGTATTGAACAAATAAATATTTGAAATAGAATAAATAAGAATGCAACAAATAAAAAAACACTTGAATATATATTATCAAATATCAAATTACATAACAAATTGTTGATTTCTTGTTGATACATAGTTGTAGAGTTGTTGTATTTATAGATTCATACAAATCTATAGAAGATCCTAGAATGGCTAATAGAAGCCTCTAAGAAAGAAAAATATAGAAGAAAATGGATGTTTCCATATGCTAGAATATTGCATAATATTTTACATAAATATTATCTTTATCACTAAGACTTTTTATATGCATACCTTAAATAAACATTATCTCCAACACACACCCCACCCAACAATATATATATATATATATATATATATATATATATATATATATATGGAGACGATAATCACAACAATTATTATATTACACAACAATTTCCTTAAGATGGAACAAGTTTCCAAATTTGACAAGTTTCACTATAGGAAGTTCTTTTGTAAATGTCTTAGCTATTTGATCTTTTGTTGAACAAAATTTTAAATCCACCACTTAATTTTTAATCAAGTCATGACAAAGTGGATGTAATTCTATATTCTTGGATCTCACATGGTATATATAATTTTTCACTAGCTTGATAGTGTTTCGATTATGATAAAATATAATAGTTGGAGAAGCTTGTGGATGTTTTGTTTCTTCAAGTAGTCTTCCAAGCCATAATGCTTCTTGAGATGTCTTTCATGAACCAACATATTCAACTTTTGTAGATGATAGTGACGTTGTTGATTGTTTCATATAGTGACATTGTTGATTGTTGTGTGAGGGGAAGCCGCCTCCTTAAATACCTTTACAGTGTGGTTTCATGGTGTAAGCAAGACTCACAGAGACTTGTGGTGTTCTTTGAGTTGTGGAGACCTATGCAAAGATTTGGCTTTCTAGTGGTCCGAAAAAATACTACAAACCAATAGCAGGTTGTATTAATTTTTTCTCTAATTTTTTTCTCAATTCAAAAAATCAAATTTTTTGCTTGAAGTATTTTTGGAAAGGTGATGAAATTTAATTTATAGAGGCTGCCTTATTGGAGGTTTTTTTTAGTTTGGTGTAATTTTGTCCTTTTTGGTGCAAACTTTGGTCATGGCTACTCCTAAACCTATTGAATTTTTAACTCCCCATAATTACCAAATGTGGAAGATGAAAATGCATAGATTGCTTTGGTCTCAAGGTTTATGGTCCACACTATGTAATATCCAACCCACTCTTAACAAGAAACTTAAAATATTTTCCTATAGAAATAAGTGTGACCAAGCTATGGGTTTGATGAAATTGAATGTTTCTGATAGTATCCTCTTTCATATTGACGAGTTGGATACACCCAAGGAGATATGGGACAAGTTACATAACCTGTTTGGTCAGTTCAGTGAGTTTCATGTCCTACAACTAGAGGCTAAACTAACCACTCTTACCCTTGAAGCATTTCCTTCTATTGATGACTTTCTAGTGAAATTCAAATCTTTAAGGTCACAATTAGTGGGATGTGGGAAGACAAAAATTGATAAGGAGTCCATCTTTTTGATACTTTCTAAGTTGAGAGGCCCATTTTTTGTGTTTTCTTGTACCTTCTACTCCATAATGGATGCTTTGGGTAGTGCATTCCAAATGCCTTCTTTTGAGAATTTATGTGATCATTTGACAAGGGAGGAAGCCAAACTTGTCAAATTGGAGGGGGTCCCTATAAATCATGCTTTGGTTGCACATAGCTCTCAGAGTAAACGCAAGAAGAAACCTAAACCCAAAATAGAGTCAAATGAGACTTCCACCTCTTCAAAAGAGGACAAGCCTAAGAAGGAGAAACTCAGTTGTGTATATTGCAAAAAGAAAGGGCATGATGAGCATCATTGTTATATGAAGAATATTGATGAACTTTCACATCTTCTTTAGATAAACAATATCCCATTTCCCTCATATATAACTCCTCCTTCTACAGCCTCTACATCTTCATCTCCATTATCATCCAACCCTACACAATCAAGGAATGCAAGGTTTGCAAGTGGTAAAGAAGATAAACACTACATGGGTAAAGGACATGCACTAGTGACTTATGCAGCACATTCTAGTCACGATAGATGGTTTTTATATTTCAGAGCATCTCACCACATGCCTTCTAGTTCCTGTCCCTTTTGGGTCTTCATCCTGCTAACACATCCCAAATTCTGTTGGGAGATAATAAGCTTTTGGATGGTATAGGGGTAGGAAATTTTTAGATAGGTGATGGTTGTTTCAGGGATGTATTGTGTATACCACAGTTGCACACAAATATTTTTCCCATCTATCAGATCACCCATGGTGAGGCACCGAAGACTGTGGAATTCACTACATATTTTGTTTTCATTACAGAGGCTGGTATTGGAAAATTCATTGAAGTTGGTAATGCTAATCATGAGTCTCGTCTATATACCTTCTCTCACTTTGTTGATGATGGTGACTATGCTCATCGCACTCCTCTTGCTAGTGTTGACAACACTTCCACGGGACAGATTGGTCATCTAAGCTTTGGAGTTCTTTAGACTCATGTTGATACATCTCCTATTGCTTTAGAGGTTGATCTTTCAACACAATAGGATAATTTTGATCCCTTAAATCTTGTTTTATTGGATGAGTATCTGGCAGACATCTCAGATTTGTTTTTGGAGTCTCATCTTGTAGATTTGGGAGATATACTTGAGGGGATTTCTCTCCTCTTTAATGACAGTTTGTGCATGGCAGTTGATACATCTAGATTGTCTTTGGAGATTGACATTGTTGATCCTTCACTTTCACTTGATTCATCACATTTCTTGGTTTTTTTTTAATCATGATTATTTGGTGGATTATTCTATTTAGAGAGCTTCTTCATCACCTGATGGACTTTTTTCTCCCTAAGGGGAGAGAAGTTGCTTGTAGGAATTGGATCATCTTTTATTTTCAGGCACACTTCATTGGCATTGGAGCTTCTTCATTATGGGGGGATATGATATCTCCTTTTCTCCTTCCTATGGGGGGATCATTGATTGTATATACACGATGTATGTAGTCCTTGAGGGTTATGATTGAGTCCTCCATCCATGCATCTTGTCTCATTTTTCATTTCTCTCTTTTCGAGAGGGGATTTTTCCCACACGTTTTTTCTCCTTTTCACCACTTGTGAGAGATTACATTGTAAATGGGTACCTAACATGGTTGTGTAGTCAGGACCCATATTACATTTTTTACTTTTTTTTTCATCTTAATTCTCCCTAAGTTTTCATTTAAGGGGGTGTTAGTGTATTTAAGTTTAACTTAGGGTAATTACTCTAGGTGGTTTTTCTTGTAGAGTAGTTTTCTTACCCATTTTATGTTTTCATAACTTTAAATTCTTATACCATTATGTATTTTATGCATCTCATATTTTCCCTCTTTCTGGTGAAATAGCCTATGTCCTTCTCTCATTTTTTTGTGAAGGTTTATCCTACAAATGATGATCTTGGGCTCCACCTACAAATATTTTGTGTGTGATCTCCTATAATGATCAAATAATCCACATATAGTACAATAAAACATTGATCATCACTATGATTTACATACACATTTGGATCAACTTTACTTCTCTTAAATCCTCTATCTATAAGTAGTCATTTATTTTGGAGTACCATTCCCTTGGAGCTTGTTTAAAATTGTTTAATGATTATTTTAATCTACATACTAGATTTTCTTCACCACTTTTAACAAATCCTTATGGTTTTTACATGTAAATTTTTTCCTTTAGATCACCATGTAGGAATGAAATTTTTACATCCATTTGAAAAATTCCAACCAAAATTTGGATCTGAAACAACTATTTTATGAATTGAACTCATATTAGCAATAGGAACATTTAATGAGTATCTTGTATATAATTTTTTTGTGATGTTTGTCAAACCTTGAATATATTGTGAGAAAAAAATCATTAGAAAGAGTCAAGCATCATAGCCTTTCTATCTAGCAGCTCAAGAACAATGTAATTTTTACAAAAAATCATTATAGGAAGAGACATTGAAACTAACTAACTAAATTATCAGTCAATTATGTCATGTTTTATATGGAACATAGTTTCCTTCTTCTAAATTCCTAGATGGACCATGAGAAAGAATTTGGACAATTCAGGGAAAGGAGTTAGAGAGTGAATAATATATTTTATCTTAGAAGATAACAGAAATGTCGATAATGATGTTTTTGAAAACTTAGAATTATTTTCCTCATTGGATGAATTTCCATGTGAGGGAACACAAATTTTCCTATGTGATGAAATTTTAAAGGAGTACCATCAAGTAGTTCGATGGGACTTACCACCATTAGCAATGGACATTTTGGGTGGTATACTAGCATTCCTAGCATTATAATTATTTTTATGTTAACATCTATTGATCAACCCTCTTCTTTTTGGGATGAGCATCGTTAAGAATAGTTTTGACATCATCAAGGTGGACTGGGGCATGTGGGACACCACCTCAATAACCCATTATTTAAGCATTTTTTTTATGGAGAACCCTCCCAACAATATAACCAAATAAGATCAAAAATTCAAGTCAATGACAAGTACTATCAAATTTTGGAATGAAAGAGAACCATATCTAGAGGTGTTTTAGAGGACATGCCTCATCAAAGACATTAGAAATGAAATATCTATGTTGCTTTGATAGTGTACCTATTTTTATAAACTATCAAAACTTTAAATTCAATAATAACAACTGGATTAATGAATTCTGAAGCCACCTAAAGATAAACAATAATACCCATAATCATTAGCAATAGAGATAACTCATAATAAATCTTAAAAATAATACATAAATCTACCTAAATAGTAACAATATGATATTCAAAATACAAACAATGTTAAAACATAAACACTAACAAATCATTTATCCCTCTTAATTTAATTTTCAAATATCAATGTAATTTCATATATATATATATATATAATTATTCAAAATTTCCTACTTTACTTTATATTAAAATTAAAATAGTATAATATTCACAAAAAAGGTTAGGTTGGTAGAAAGGCATGCCTATAGAGTCTAGTAGGAACAAGTACAAAGAAAAGAAGAAAATAAACAACATAATTAAGCAACTAATGTTATGTTGGCATTAAGAGGATTTTTATCATCAAGATTTGGACCCCAAACATTAATGAGGGTAGTCTCATAAATGGGTTCCCAACTAGGGAGTGTTCCTTCCTCCTCAGGAGTGTCTTTAATAGGTTGTTGGGTATGAAGTAGAGAGATGACAAGTTACAAATGAATAAACATGTCAAAACTAGGCCAACTAGCCTCCCCACACATCTAAGAAGTTGTAGAAGGTTGTTTGGAGGGATACCTAGGAGGCTTGCACCATCCACAAGGAGTAGACACCTAATAATTTTGAGGTTGATCCCAATTAAATTGATATCTATGACCTATATTGATAGATTAACTGTGACCACATTAACAGACCCTAGAAGGAAAGGAAGAGTTCAAAGGCACCATAAAAATACTACAGAGAGCATTTCCCCACTCATCTAGCAACTCCTAGAGGTGAACAACCTCAAATGAAACTTTACTAGCTTGAACTTGAACTTAATTGAAAATATTAGAGAAAACATAGGCTTGGTGTAAATAGAGAAATGGACATCTATATTACAATTGGAAATCAAAGTTACAATTTTAATCTTCCAAATACAAAAGAGAATATCCACCTTGAAAGTAGGTCAAAGTTAGGTGTATTTTTCAAAGAGACAAGGCCAATCCCCTAGAAAAAGCATATTCCAAGAGAATGGGGAGGCCTGTAATGGTTTGAAAAGGTCATTGATCCAACTCTAGGATTCTTATTCCCATGGGAAAAGCCAAAAAAATTTCTAGAGTCTCTCCAAATGTTTGTAGAAGGAAAAATGAGGGTAAGGGATGCCCATGTATAGGAGTTGATTTCCCATTCGAAGATCTTGATAGAGAATGCATTAGCCAAAATGGGCCAATTTATGTTCCAACATTGTAGACCAAATGCATTAAAATTGACGATGCCGAGTTCTAAAAAAAGGACTGAAATTTTGACAACAATGATTAAATTGTTCAACCATAGACAAATGTGGAGAAAGCCACAAATAGCCTTTACAAAACCTATAATTTTGAAAAAGGATATTTGGGTACCACTTCTAATCTTTACAGTATGGTTTGGGAGATGTAACATCTCAAAGGAAATAGAATTACTAACAGCTCGAAAAGTCACCTTCATATTATTTTTAAAATCATCTAAGAATATAAAATTAGATTAGGAGTAGGCGTTTTATTTTTTAGTTTGCAACTAACATAACAAATCATATATGGTGCTCTAGTAGAAAAGAATACCGAGGGACAGAGGAACCAATATTAGATTAATGTCAAATCAAAGCATATGTAATTCTTCTTTTTGAAACTGAAGAGCCATGCCATCAGTCGCTATTTACTTTCTCCACTGTCGACATTATTCCTCGGAATTAACATCCACTGTCTTGAATATCAAAACAAAAGAGAGAAATGGGATGCCGACGTTATTTTTTCTCTCGTCCCTATGACAACTCCCCAACAATAGTGCCCTGCCGACATGGAGACACCAAACATAATACGGAATGTTATTATTTTCATCCACTTGAAAATGTACTTACTGCGCACAAATTTGTAAATGGGAGATGGGTGGGAAAGGCATAAGTCTTTCCTCTCGTGGGAAATTAATCATGCCGTGATCCATCCCTTGACTCCTAAAATCTCTAACCCAACTTAAATATCATGTTTGATCTGTGTGATAAGCTCTGGATAAATTGTTAGCATGTGGATTTGGTATTTGAAAATATTATTAATAGTATTTAGAAAATATAACATTATTATAAATGTATCCTTTACACATTCATGCTACTGCGTGCAAGAAGATGGACCACTGTCATTTAAACCTTTAGAAGGCTGTTAATACAGCACTGTTAAGCATGTAGATCATACAATCGTTTACAAATTTAAATTTAAATGTAGTAATTTATGATTATTTTTAAATAGATTTCAATTTAATGATTAAAAGGTAAATTTTGAAAATTTATTATTACAGTATATAGTCATGCAGTAGCCCCCAAATAAATGATAAGCGAAAGAAGTGGTATTGTACGCTTTTGTTCATCTTTCTGTTAAATGATAAGAGTATTTGCATCGACAGAAAGGAAAACACAAACTTGTTACAGTGATTTGGTCTCATTAGCTTAAGCAGGAGATCGTTAATGGCTTTGGTATGCATTTTATGCCCGCAAACCTTATATAAATAAAATATATGTTCAACATCTGGAAGAGGACAAAGTCAGATGAAAGGAAAGGAAAGGGTCGTTTATAGTCTACATATCAGGCGATCTATTTTTGATTTACAGATGGTTTAAGATTATATCAAATGGTCTATTTTTAGGTCTACAGATGATTTAAGAATATGAGACTATCTCTGTGTGCTTCAAATATGAGGTGCACATTCTTTATCCCTGCAAGATGAACTTGTAAGCTCTCTTTGTAGAGTACAAGTTCTCCAACATTAGGCCAAGTTCTCCAATCATTCAGAGATTAAGAATTCTTAAGTGAAAAGATAGGAGCTTGTTAAAAGAATTTATTATTCTATTGGTTTTTGTGATAGTTCTTACAGTATGGAAATCTTCATGTAATTTTTTCATATTTAAAAATTATTATTATTATTTTCTTCTCAAAAAAACAATAACAATGTATTACTCCTGGATTAGTGAAGGATGATGATGCTGTTGTGCTTGACTAATGTGTGTTACAAAGGCATGTGGTTGGCTACTATTATTGGGTGTACTTTTGGGTGCTATTTTGTCACAATGATGTTTCCTTCTATTTTCAATGTTTTGGGATGTCGCCCAGGGGTGAGTTTCTATTATTTTTGTAACTTTGTAAAACTTATTATGAATATTTTAATATATATTATATATTTACCACCTTTCTATCAAAAAATTTCATTACCCTAGTTTAATCACATTGCAAGCACAAATAGAATTAAATAGCATTGAGCTCTACAAAAAGAACCACTTGCACAAACTAATTATCCACTTCATAATTTGCTTACAAAATGTGCAAGGTAGTTGAAACCAATCCATTATGGTAAGTATATACACATAATCTTAATTGTCAGGGAAAGCCTCCTCCTAATTCTAAAATGACATGGGGAGTAATTGAAACCAGCTAGACAACACTATAAGATGTGTCACCATTATGTTCAATTAAGAGTATAAATTGGTCAATCTTTAAGAGGGACTTATAAGATAGGTCCATCTTTAAGAGGGACTTATAAGATAACATTGAACTTGAGATAGATATTTGTTAGAAACATCTTAATACTTATATGCAATGGTGAAATTTGTTTACCAATGTTAATTTTTATTTAGTTTTGATTATATTTTGATGGAAAAACTTAGTATATTTTTATATATCAACAAATGGTATATTTTTGTGTTAGGTTAGGTTCATTTTCTGATTTTTATCTATCTTCATTTACTTTTATTTGAAAATATTTTCACTCAATTGATTATATATTGGTTCTATACACACCTTTTGTACACATTCACCTTATTGTCAGCCTAGAGTTTTGTGCATCTATTCCTGATCTTTGAATTTACACTTTGTTGCTCTTAGTCAATACCAAAGGAATTCAAACTTCTAAATTTAAATGTCTAAGTGAAATTTATTTTTCTATTAAACACCTAGATCTGATTTGGTACATGATGAACCAAATATTTTAAGGTTTAGGGATGTTATATCTCTTTTGCTCAATTAGGGTTTTTCACCTAATGGAAAGAGATAGATCCCACACCCAAAATATAGGTGGTTCACTCAATCTAATTTATGTATGATGAAATTATGACTAAATTCAATGATTGAGATGCAAAAAACTAATGAAATCTATTTATTATTGAATGGAAACTAAAGAATGCAACTTTTTGAAAACACATTGTGTTATGCAGAAATGGACTAGAAGTGTGAACAAAACTGAACAGAAAAGGATGAAACTAAAAGTGTGCAACTAAGATATGGATGGAGACTAGAAATGAATTTTTAAATGCTATTGATCTTGATTTTTAGGCCTAGTGGGACTTATTTTCCATTCTGGGCGAATCAATCCTAGTTTTGTAAACTTGTTTCAAAACTCGTTTCGAACAAAAGGGCATCTAAAAATGTAGAAAACCAAAAACAAGCCTGGAATTGGAACTCCTTCACCACTCATGGAGAATGAGTCCACTTTTTAATTTTGAAAGATTCAAATTTGGAGACAGGAGCCTTTGGTCTACACTTTCTACTTCTCTAGGTTTTTGGTTTTGAAACTATCAGATTTGGGCCTGAAAATGACTTTTTGTGGGTATTTTGACTTTTCCACTGAAGAGATGATTTGAACAACTTTGCAACTTGATCTTCAATTATTTCCAAGCATTCAAGATGTCTAAATCTACAAACACACAAGACAAGAAAGAGAAATGTTGGATGTTAGGGCATGGGGGTTTGCCTTGTTCAAAACCCTTTTAGGTAATTAAACCAAACTAGAGAAAGAATGTAATGAAACATGCAATAATGTATTCAATACCTTTTCATGATTTTTTGATCTTGAATTTCTACAACAAAACATGAAGAATATTCCCTTGAATGTCTGAAAATTGGTATCTTAATGACTTTAAATGATGAAAGCCTAACTTGCTTGACTTGAGATGGAAGAATGATGGATGAATAATGAATAATGGTTATGAATTAGGGTTTAGAGAGTTGATTTTATAATAAATTCACCTTATTATCTCGTAAATGGGATCCCTAAGGCTGACATGTAAAAATAACAAACTTAATTTTTAGTTTTTCCTGCTCAAAGGTCAAAATTGGCCCAAACAGGACTCATTCACCACCTGCAATGAATCAGTCCCACCTGATAGGGACTCATTCACCACGGGTGGTGAATTAGTCTGAGTGGGGCCCATTTGACAGCTAGGATGCTAGGAAGTTAAGAAATAAGGTTTATATGATGACTTTGTCAGGTATTTCATCAATTATTTCCTCGGGATGCACAATATGGGGTAATAGAGGCCTATAAATGATGATGTAAAAGTCAATTAGGGCTTGGGACACAAAATACAATGCAAAATTGTGAATAGATACACTTTACAACACTAAAATGAAGTTCACATAGCCTAGGAAAGCACAACATCCAATGTGAATGTGCAAGACATATTACAACACTAGATTAATATTAGGTTTATTCTACAAGCCTTATAGATTGATGTGAGGATGTAATTAAATACATTTTATATGTTGAATTAAGGGAACATGGGTTTATTAAGTCTAGAAAAGCATGAAAGTCTATTACAAAACTTTACAACACCTTTATAAGACCACATTAAATGCATTTTATTCATTTTGCAAGGGTCCAAGACCTAGTGCGGATGTATCAAGGCCTTATTAAGTCCAATTTATCATCAATTATTCCACAAATCAAGCAAGTTTCCTTTTTTCTATGGTACACATGCTTATGTAACATGTTATATTTTTCATTTTGAAAATTCATTTATGCAATTAATTCATAGTAAAAGAAAAATCAAGAGAAAAATATTTTAGAGCCCAAAAGGAACTCATTGCATCAAAATCTACATATACATATTCATTCTCGAGAATATTATTTTCAAATAAAATGTGAAGACTACAAAGTTAGTCCATCTAGGGAGTTAAAATAGGAGAGCATAACTCTAATGATCCAAAAACATCCCCAAAGTTATTTGACTTTTCCCTTATGCATATTTGGATATTAGAGACTAGTGTGACCTAGCATTCAAGATTCTATAGGTTGTCGAATTAATTCTACAAGTTACAATTCAACATAGTTCAAATCATTCCTACAATGATTAGGTTTGATCCTAAGCAACTTGAATTAGATTGACTAGTATTTTTGGACTATAGAGATTCTAAGGCATTCATCAAATTGCAAGCATTCATTTTTTATTCCTAAAAAATTAATCTTTATGCAACATCATATATTTTTATTTATCAATGTTCCCAAATCTAAGTGCATCTATCCTTCTCATTTA
The DNA here is from genome assembly GCA_007258455.2 of Sequoia sempervirens. Lineage (NCBI taxonomy): Eukaryota > Viridiplantae > Streptophyta > Pinopsida > Cupressales > Cupressaceae > Sequoia > Sequoia sempervirens. Next base: position 7,264 of record VDFB02284067.1, on the reverse strand, counting down.
ATTTTGTTAAATATATGTATTATAATTCTCAAATCCCAACAATTTAAATCTAGGATAGTTGTAAGTGTACTATTTTTAATTGTCCCATATTTATGAAAAGGGGATTTTATTCCTTATATTTAGTGAACCCGAAATTTGATTTCATCCCTTATGGTTTATCCTTCATTAATTTTTTAGATATATATATATATATATGTATATATATATATATTTTATTGTTACATATATTTTCTAGATCTTAATAGGGTTTATTTTTCCTTTCATATTGGTGCTTCAATAGCATATCCTTATTCTAGGATTGGAGATTAAATTGTATGGATATTATCTTTTTTGAATAATTATTGATAGGTTAAAAGGAGTTCTTGATAAGATGATCTTTGTGAACCAAAAGAACTTTGTTAAAGGTTGACAAATCCTTGATGCTACTATTGTATCTTAGGAGTATTTTTACTCTATGGAAATTCATAAGAAACTAGAAATGGTTTTAAAACTTGACATTTCAAAGGTGTATGATAGGGTGACTTGGAGGTTTTTTTTTCTATTTTGGAAAAAAGTAGTGTTTGTTAAAAGATTTTGAAACTTATCAAAGCTTGTGTCACCACTTCAAGCTTCTTTGTGTTCTTAAATTATGTTCCCAAATGTCTCTTTTCTTGTGGTAAGGGTTTAAGAAATGGTGACCCTATTTCCCCTTACTTATTCATAATTTTTTTTGAGGTTCTAAGATGAAACCTTTAGAGCAATCTTGACAGAGACCCCCTAAAAGGAATTTGTGCAACCTCTTCTCTCTCTCCTACTTCCCATCAATATTTTTTTGATCACACAATCCTTTTTGGTGATTCCTTGGTTGTTGAAGATGCTAACTAGAAATCAATCCTTCATGATTATACAATATCCTTAAATCCTCCCTTAAAAATATCCTAATTTATTTTCTTTCTCTCTTCAAAATGCCAGCTCACATTATCAACAAAATTGAGTAGATTCAAACTCTCTTTGGATAGGGACTAAAGAAAAAGTGAGGATTTCCTTGGTAAGTTGGGATGAGGTTTGTTCCCTAAATAAATTTGGGGAGCTAGGGATTAGAAGGTTAAGCCTCTTCAATAAAGCTCTCCTCTCAAAAAATGGTTGTTACTTCATTCAAGGGTCTAAGGATTGGGCTAATATCCTAAAAGATAAATACTTGGCCAATAGTGGTCCTTGATGTTTTCTCTTTTATCAAAATTGGTCTAAGGGGTCAATAATATGGAACATTATAATGAAATCAAGGAATAATTATAAACAAAGTATTAGAAAGAGGGTGGGAAATGATAGAAAGGTTGGATTTTGGGATGATATTTAAGGGAAGGGTCCTATGTTGTCCTCTGTCCCCTAGCTAAAAAAAATCAAATGGGATATCATAAGGCTTAATGGGATATTCTTGTATGATTATGTGTATTGGGGAGGTGAGGCTCCAAAGTGGAAAATTTTTAGAGACCATGTGTTTGGGTTGAGGAACTTGAGATGGGACAATCAGCTTGAGTGGTCAATCTCCTTTTCTATTTTGGGCTCTCTTATTGGTGGTTGTCTCTTATTTTTGCATAATGGTGAAAATTTTTAGATTTGGAGCCACAACCCTTCTGGTGATTTCTCTTTTAAATTTTCCTACTCCATTTTGGAGCAACCCTCTATCACTCAGACATTTGACTAGAACAAATTATGGAATGCCAAACTTGTCCCAAAGATCAACTATTTCTAGTGGGCTATGACACATGGTAGAATAGTCAAAAAAGGTTTCCGGTTTGTTAATAGGCACTCATTTTTTTGAAGCCTCGAAGAGTATCATTCATCTACTATTTCATTACATTTTGCTAGAGAGCTTGGGACTAAGGTTCTATGCATTTGTCATTTGATTGGGTGTTTCCCTTTGTCCTTAAGGACATCGTTGATCAATACAATAATTGTCCTTTTAGACATCCAATTATTGTGGAACTATGGAAGCAAATTCTTCCATTTGTTTCTTGGAACTTGTGGAAGTTGAGAAATAACATGATATTTAGAGCATAGTTGATAAGCACCATGAAGGTTATCTTGATAAAAAACCAACAAATTTAGGAGATCATTATAAACTCCAAAATCTTTGGTCTTTCTAAAGTAATGCCCACCTATAAGGAGCTTAGAATAAAAAATAAATGGAGGGTATGTGTAGGATCATGATGGGCCAAAAAATGGTGATATGATGGGTATGTGTAGGGTATGTGGCTGAAGACTTTATTTTACCAAAAATTGATGAAGCGAAAACGGTTTTTAAAGGAGATTCTCAACTTTCCACCAATATAAATTGCGCTTTACTTTGAATTTAATAAATAATTATTATTCATTTTCTATTTGAATTATGACTAAAGTCCTGATTGAAAAACATCTATAGATTTCAAATGGTATCACATTTTTTGAATTCAAAACATGTGTCACATTCTATGTTTCACATACTATAGGGTTAAAAAAAATTAATTAATTTCATGAACTTTTGACCAAGTTAAGGTGGTCAAACATATGAGTTGTTTTATTTTTTAAAAGTTGTAAGAAAAAATTCATAATTAATTATTTACTTGGAAAAAATAACAAAAAAATATATATCACATCGGGACATGAGTCCTCTATTTATATCTAAAATTTTATAAGAAAAAGTATTATCATTTTATTGTGGTAAGGGTGGTCAGACAAACACCTACTTATTTTTTCCCTGAAATTTAAGTGCTACTGCATTGAAATTTCAAATTTTCACCAAATAGATTTATTTTTTAAATAAGTCTTGTAGTTTAGAAACTACATTCAATTTGCTACAGATTCCATTCTTACATATTTTTTAAATAATATAGATAACTTATTCAATTTTTTACGTCAAGTTTCCTAACTCTAATTTTTCTAAATTTTTTGCCACTTACGGGCCTGTTTTTTCTATGATGATCTTGCACATATCCTGGAGAACTAAAAATTATCTAACAAGAATCAATTAGGTCATGATTCTTAGTATAAAATGGACCATTTGAACCCCCCTACTTAAGGATGGATCAAGCTTAAATTTGATGGTTGTTTAAAAGGTAGCTCGAGTGTTGATGTTGTAGTTGGTCTTATAAGAGATCATACGAGTATTTTCATAGAAGGATACACTAAATTCTTGGGAATGGGTACTAGTAATGAGGTGGAAGCAACGGTTATTTGTTGGGGTCTAAAGAGGGTTAAGGAAAGAGGTTTTAATAAAATGGATATTGAAGGTGACTCCAAACTGATTATTGATATTCTCAAAGGCATTATTGAAGCCCTGTGGAAGCTAAAGAATTCGTTGGATGACTTAAAGGGGATAATTAAAAATATTAATCAAGTTAATACTGAGCATATTTACAGGGAAGGGAATAGATCTGCGAATGTTGACTCTAATGTTGGGTTTTCCTATTTTTAGTGGCAGTGTTGGAATTATGAGGATGTCCCTCAATGAATTAAAGAGATTGTCTCTAATGATCACCTCATAATTGATAATTTGAGGATTAATAAATTGAGGGTTAATGTTAATCATGTTCAGTAAGAGCACTATGGCTACGGTTATTTTTAATGGTCAAGAAGTGGCTCTTTGTTTTGGTTCTCAATTAAGAAATTTGAATTTAAATGTTAAGATGATGAGGTGGATGAAGAGGATAAGGTATAATACTTTTATAGGAGGATTATCACTCGCTAATTATGGGAAAGCTTAATGTCTTATGTCTTTGATTATTATTTTATGTTGTTACTTTTGGAATGACTTGACAAATGGTGGGAGCACAACCTTAATTTGATGAACAATAAAAGGAATATAAATATTTTAAATGATGTGTTTATTAATGATTTTGTCTACAAAGCAATATGGTGTAATAAACGGGAGGCCCACAAAATGATTAACATGACATTTTTTGGTTGTTGCCCTATCATTCCTTACCTTGACATCATTTTTAATATAAGATCTTTTTATGTTTTTATATGGTGAGCTTATGGTTAACATGGGTCTTGGGTCTTATCCAACGATTATGGTGAATTTTCATAAGATTCAGATCATTTCAATTACCAAAGGAATTATCATTTGCTAGAAATCATATAGACTTCAAGAAATATGGTCTTTTTAGTCAGGCTCATCCCCAAATTGATATTTTATTTCACCATTTTTACATAAATTTTAGAGTTAGATTTAGTTGTATTTTTTTCTTGTTAGAAATCTATTGTTGGGGTTTGGTTGTTGTATCTCATACATCTATGTGAAGGAGGTGGAAGGGTTGCAAAATTAAGATGGGTGAACCAAGGAAGCATTTTCAACCTTTGTCTTGTGTCCCCCTAAAAAAAATGTGGAACTCTAGAAGTTGTTTGAAGAAGCATGGATGATGCCTTTCTTTTTGGGGGCTTCAATGATGACCTAACCTCAAAATTATTTAATTTGTGGAGGTAAGGAAAGGTTTTCATTCATAGTGTTTGTTTTGAGGTTACCCCAAAAATAATTTATGAAACCACTAGTATGGAGTGCAAGGGATTAAAGCTTGTGAAGGTGAGCAATGAGAATTATCAGCGTTTAACTGACAGCTTCCTTAATGAGGATGAGAAACTAAAGTGATTTTGGAAAAATTATGATAGAGAGAAACTATTGGCTCCTTATGGTCTCGTAAGCATTCATATCATGAAATATTCCATGCTTGAAGGTAGATATGTACACTATGATGCACAACTATCATTTTCCTTTTCTAAATCACATTAGTAGGAAAGAAAAAATCAATATTCCTTTCTTTTTTCTCTCCTCTTTGCATTAGTGTAGGGATAAACAGGCTTCCCCCTACTGCATCAGCGACTAATCCAAAGAATTTATAATTATTTTTTTCCCTAACTCCTCTATTATGTCTGGTGAATAATGTAAAGCCTCTACAAATTGAGCCTCTAAAGGAAAATCCTTGCTTACTTCAATCTAACCCTAAATCTAGTAAGAAAATAAAATTGACCTCCCAGCTTGGTGTTGCTTCACAAAAATCTTCTATCTAGAATTGTACTACATAACGAGACCCTATTGCTAAAGAAAATTAATGCGTCCTTCCCTCTTAAAAAGGGAAAGCACTAGCTATCCCCTCTAGCTCCAAAAAAAAATGTGAAGACCCTGATGATTTGTTGATGGCTAAAAAGGTCACAAATGAAGTTCTTGATGAAGGTGAGGAGGGAAATTTAGAAGATTCCAATAGTGGAAAAGGTAAAAGGAGGTCAACCAAATTGGTAAAGAAAAATAAAAACCAAAATTTAGAGGGAATAAGCTAGAATTCAAAGAGGAGGAGGAAGGCTCATCAAATGATGATTATCTCCCCATGCAATATGAGGACAATCAACATATGAGCCAAAAGGAATTGGGACTTGTGATATGGAATGATTCTAATGATGACAATACAAGTGTGGAAGAGGAACTAGAGAATGAGAAAAATGAGCTTGAAGAGGAAAAATAATATGAGGGGAATAAAGTGAATACTATTTTGGAAGATGTAGAGGAATCCATGGACTAAGAGTAGGAGGAAGATAATGTGAAGGAAATGGTTAGCTTGGAGGAGGAGTAGGATCTGAGAAGCAACACCCTCTAGTACTATAAGAACCAAATACATACCTTATAGGAGAAGCTTAGAAGACTGGACACTACTTTAACAACATGATTTATATCACCCATGGAATCATGAATAGAGAATTTTTTTAATAGTTTATGATTTCCTAAGTTAGAAAGATGAAACATAAAAATGTGGATAAACAAGATTCTTACATGCCAAAAGAGGACACTACTAGTGAAGTTGACAAACCCTGGAGGAAGTACCTAGAGCTGCCGAAGTAGGAATGAAACTTAATTAATATTCAAAAGGAATAGTGTAGGTTTTTTTATGATTCCTTTTGGTTCAAGTTTCTAAATGTGTATCTCTCTGAGGCCTGCATGCCATTTTAGATTTTTCTTGATGAGTGTTTCTTAGTGACTTGCTGTTGTTCTTTGGTTGGCTTGCAGGCCTTGTTGTTTGAACTTTTGTGGCCTGGTGGCCTTGAATTCTTTTGTTGTTTTGTTTAGGATATAGGTCATTACCCTACTTTTTTCATGAAAAAATAAATGATAACACATCAATTTGTTCAAATCATTAAAAATGATGAGTTCAATATCTTCAACTTAGTTACACCCATGAAACATTCAAAAACCTCCCATAATCCGCCTATGCATCATATTGATCTAGAGTATGATTCAAATCTATATATTTTAATCATCAAGTCATAAGGAAAATAAATAGAAATATGAGAATAAATTTACTTTACCTTTGAATGGGCATGGGCGCCTTTGATGGTGATGACCATGCAGTTTTCATCTAGGGAGGCAATGACTATTTCATACACATGATTTACGTTTGAGTGGGTGCCTTTCCCTTTATCATTTTTATTCCTTTTGTTGCCATGATTCGGCATCGGATTCGTATATATCTTAAGATCTTGATTTCCTATAGGTTGTTCCACGTTTATGATTCTTTTATCGATGAGATCTTGAACTATGTTTTTCAATCTCATGCAACTATTTGTGGTATGGCCTTTGATTTTATTGAACTCATAGAGTTGATTCTCATTATACCATGGAGGTTTCACATCCGGCTCTTGGTAATTCTCAAAGGTAGGAGCCTTGATGAGTTTTTCATCTATTAGCTTTTTCATGATGTCTTCAAGTGGTTCCCACAAAGTGGTGTACTTTCGCTTGGGATAACTCTTGTTCCTTTGGGGTGGTCCCCTTTGGTCATTGAGATTGTTGATTGTCGGATTGTTGTTTGGTTGTTGTATTGCGTGATGATTGTTTTGGTGTTGGATTTGGATTTGCTGTGTGGGTGTATTTTGGCGAGGGGCACTAATGACCACCTTGGTGTCAACAACACCATCATTAGTAACATTTTTGTTCCTTTCCCACGTGCAAGGATTATCATTGTAAGTGGATGGTGGGCAGTTGTTTTGTTGTTTGGGGTATGATGTTGATCCCACGGGTTGAGTCATAAGGGCTCTTTCGATGCTGAGTGCCTTGGGGATCAACTGATCATATGTGGTGATGCCCTGAACCTTGCGATGAAATGCCAAGAGGCCTTCAAGGCTGGCTATGATGTTGCAAATTTGTTGTTCTTCTGGCATGGTCCACTTGCTCTGATTGGCCTTGGATCACCATCATTGTAGGAATGAGGTGAATGATTCACCCTTTCCTTGTTTCAGAGCTGAGAGTTCTTCTAGATAACAT
>VDFB02284066.1:0-27900 GCA_007258455.2 Sequoia sempervirens | reverse complement strand
TATGGATTCATTTGGATAGACGAAGCACCAAATATGGACAACTTGGATTGGTCAAATCAAGAGCAACGAAAAAGTGCATAAAGATATTTCCATTCTATTGTTCAAGCATGGAATCCTAGACAAGATCCACATCAACGAAACATCCAGGCATGTTCAAAATAACTTACAACATACATATATCATATATGTCGTAAACTATTTGTAGTTTACCACATAACTAATCAATTTATTTGTATGTCATATTGTAGACATTCCAGAATTTTCATCAACATCCATGTCTAAAAAATACAAGACAACTTGCAGAGGTCAATGTTGATCATGACTATGAAGAGCTACTAAATTTTGTAGAGAGACACACAGTCTATAGGGAGGGTGCATGCCTACAAAAAAAAGGAGGAACAATGGTTTGTAGGTAACAATTTTCATTAGTAAAAAAAATTATATTCAAATCAAATGTAACATGATTCTAAACTAAAAACATACATTACTTATTCATATTCATAATAGGTATAATGCTCCTTGGCCATTGAATTTGGAGGGACCCAAATTACATGAAGACATAGAAATAGGTGAAAAAAAATTTGAGCCAGCGAGGAATGATGACAGAGTAAACAAACACAATCATTACATATTGCAATTGTGGAGAGAAAATATAGATTGGAAACTTGTTCTTTCCAAACATGTTGTAATCAAATATATTGCAAAGTATGCAGTGAAAGCAGAAAAAAGTTCAGAAACATACCAACAGATGTTAATGCGACTTGCAAACATGGAAAATCCAGATGATTTGGCTACAAAAGCATATAGAAAACTTTTGACTGAGACTGTCATAGAAAGAGACATTGGAGCTCAAGAGACATGCCACATGATACTTGAACTTCCATTGGTAGAGAGTAGTAGGAGGTTTATCAAACTAAATGTGTCACATAAGGTTTTTAAACCTGTAAGTGTAAATAAAGAAGAAAATAATGAAGAACAAACAACATCTTTCATCCATGGATATAAAATAAGGCCTTTGTCTATGGAAGGTGTTAGCCTAATTGATGTAGCTAGATCATGGATATATAATCCTAAAAGAAAGAGAGATAACAAATGGGAGCCAAGACAAAAAAAACAACTATTGTTAGAGTATGTCCAAAGTTTTTATCCATTCCTCCATGTGAGTTAGATAAATGGATTTATTTTTGTTATTCAAAATTATTGTTGTACAAACCTTTTCGTGATGTGGATAGAGATATTGGTCATGATGATGATTCAATAAGACAAAATTGGGAGTCATTCCATTATAACCCTTGGCACGTGGAACAAATAGCAATTGAAGAACATGATGAAAACATTAGTGATGTGTAAATTAAAGACAATGAAACTCTTCAAAGAAATACTACTGAGCATGAATGGGAAATACTATCTGGACTACATCATGATCAAAATATACAAGTTTCTGAAATAGATATGTTGGGAAGGAGAGATTTTGATAGACAAGCATATTGGTGTAATGAATATCATGGTGAAATCTATACGAATCAAGCAATCAACTTCATCAGTAGCATAAGATAACATGGATGTCTCATACATGACGAAATACCACAGCCTATGAACTACACAACCCTTAGTGACAAACAAAAAAAGGCACTCAACATAATCATGAGACACTACCATAATAATGAAAATGCATCACCCTTGTTGATGATAATTCAAGGAACAACAAGGACAGGAAAGTCATATCTAATTGGTGCTATTAGTCAAGCTCTTAAAAATGCAACATATCCTGGTCCTTCTCCTCTTCTATTACTAGCACCAACTGGAGTTGCAGCATTCAACATAAGAGCATCCATAGTTCATTCAAAACTTTGAATCCCAATCAGAGATTTTGGTCAATTGGAAGGAGCAAGGCTCACAAGTTTTTAAGAAGAAATAACAAATATCAAGTACATTCTAATTGATGAAATGAGTTTCATTGGTCAAAACTTGCTAGAAAACATGGATTCTCGGCTCCGACAAGCAGTCCCACAAAATGAAAATTGTAACTTTGGAGGTAGATATCTATTTGATTAACCCAATTAATTATGTTATATGGAAATACAAAAAAATCATATAAATGAGAATTGTATAACGATAACATTCTATAGTACTCACAATAATTGTTATCAATTTTCTATTAGGCATATCTATCATTTTTTTTGGAGATTTGGGTCAGTTACCCCCTGTTAATGATAGACCACCATATGATAGCAACACACGAGCTAAGTTTCTATGGGAAGAATTAAAAACTGTGGTTACTCTTGATAAAATATTCATACAAGATGGAGAAAACATCCAATCAACAAAGATTTCGTCAACGATTGACAAATTTGAGAGATGCAAACCCTACAATTGATGATTGGAAATTGCTTATGACAAGAACCACAATTACATTAGATGTAGCAAATAATCAGGAGTTTGAAAATGGTGTGCATTTATTCTCCACAAATGAAAATGTTAATCACCATAACAAGAAAATTTTATACTCATTGAAGCATCCTATTGCACGTAGTGTTGCAATAAAATCAGGAAGTAGCAATGCAGGAGAAGAATGCTCAAATGATGAGCTTGATCTAGAATTATTGATATGTAAAGATGCCAGGGTTATGTTAACCTCAAATCTACTCATACAAGCAGGCCTTGTCAATGGAGCTTTAGGATATATACAAAACATTGTCTACAAGCCTGGAACTAGACCACCAGAACCACCAACATATGTCATGGTTGCATTTGACAGTTATTCAGAAATACCGTTTGATGATTGTAACCCAAAGATAATTCCAATTACACCAATACAAAGGGGCAGGACAATCCAAATTCCGTTAAGATTGGCTTGGGCATTGACAATTCACAAATCACAGGGTTTAACTCTATCAAAAGCTACTATTGATATAGGACCAAGAGAAAGAATGGGATTGACATTTGTAGCTATATCCCGTGTAAAATGCATCGAAGGATTAAGAATTATGCCACCGTTCACTTATGGCCGTTATGAAAAAATGAAAAATGGTAGACAACTTGCCAAGAGAAAGGCTAAGGAAAACAGATTGAAAATATTAGAAGATACTTGATGTAACATGCATATGTTCTAATGTTGATTGCATGAGTCTCAAATTCCAAAATGTAATATATGTGTATGATATTTAGTAGAAGATACTTGATGTAACATGCATATGTTCTTCAATGTTGATTTCATGAGTCTCAAATTCCAAAATGTAATATATGTGTATGATATTTAGTTTTATTCTACATTCAATTCTTCTACTATATAAAAATTCAACAAATTATCAATGTTTCAGGTTACTCTTCCATGTTTTTTGCCATGTTTGAAATCTATTGAATACTATTTTCCTTATATGATGATGATGCAGGCATGGATCCTATCAACAATCCATATAAGCACCCAATTGCTGGAAAAAATGAACCTCAAACAAGAACCATTCCTATTGCAACACTCAATCCGTACCAGAATAAATGGTCAATAAAGGCAAGAGTCACTAGAAAGGGTCAACTTCGTCATTTTAACAATGCAAAAGGACATGGAAAAGTGTTTACTTTTGCCTTGGTTGATTCAAATGATGGTGAAATCAGAGTAACATGTTTTAATGCAGTTGCAGAAAAGTTTTATGATCGTATTGAAACTGGAAAAGTGTATCTCATCTCAAAAGGGAGACTCAAACCTGCACAAAAGAATTTTAACCAAATAAAAAATGAATGGGAAATCTTATTAGAAACAAATTCAATTGTTGAGTTGTGTTTGGAGGAGGATAGCTGTATACCAAAACAACAATTCCATTTTACATCGATAAGAGAAATTGAGAACATGAAAAGCAATTATTTGGTTGATATTATTGGTGTTGTTCTCTCAATCGACAAACCAAACACCATATTCAAAAAGAATGCCACACAAACTCAAAAAAGAACCCTTCAAATGAAAGACATGTCAGGTTGTATGGTGGAATTAACACTGTGGGGTGATTTCTGCAATAAGGAAGGTCAACAACTCCAAGAAATGTGCAATGAAGGAACTTTTCCGATTCTTGCGATAAAGGCTGCACGAATTAGTGATTTTGGTGGGAAATCTGTGGGAACAATTACTACAACCCAACTCCTTATAAATCCAGATCTTCCTCTCGCACACCAATTGAGATTGTGGTTTGATACAGAAGGGAAGAATGTCCATTCTCATTCTATTACAAAGGAAATCTCATCTGCAATTGAAGAAAAAATGTTAAAAAGTATCTCACAAATACAAGATCAGGGCCTTGCCAACTATGGTAAACCTTATTGGATAGTGATAAAAGCTACCTTATCTTTCATTAAGGTAGACAATTTTTGTTATACAACATGCCCCTTGAAAAATGGAGATAGGCATTGCAAAAAGAAGGTAAACACTAATGAAAATGGTCAGTGGTATTGTGGAAGATGTGATAAAACTTTCCAATGTGTGTACTTTGATGGTATCAATACTAAATCTAATGATTGATGAACATTTCTACTTTTAAATTTATTGTTCTTGGTTGATTGTTGTTATAGACAAATTGGTATGATTTCAAATTTGAATGTGTACCCTTATATATGGGAATTGAGATAAACAATGACAAACAATAATAAAATGAAATCAATTGCTTTCCAAATTCATATTCATGAAAATGTAAGCATTTTTTCAAATCAATAGGTGTCTCAATAAAGATAACTCTCGGTGTGTTTTACATATATTATTAATTAATATAGGTATGCTAGTTTATATATATTAATATTTAATATATGTATGCTAGTTGTTTGTATGAAAATATGCCTGTTATAAAGGATTCAAAACACATTCAATAAAATATTATGTCAAAGAAACTAAAAGAAGATTAAACAAACTCTTTATAGTAGCTTCTTCGAAGTCGTTTTATTGCTCTCTATCTCCAACGTTTCATTTGGTTCAAGTTGCTCTCAGATTTAATATGCCAAGCTCAACAAAATGGACTACTAGAGAATGAGATTTAAACTAGAATGCATACTATGCTAAAATACAATATTATGCTAAGCTATGATAAGATTATTATTGCTAATATATGAATATTGTTGAAATGCTAAAGATGCAAATGCGTAAGCATAATTGTGTATATCTATTCATCTGTGTGTGTTCATAACCAATACTTGGATTTGCACATGTATTTAAAGAGTTTTTAAAAGAATTTGATTGGATGATATGATTAACGGTTCGGATCAAGGTTGTCGAAATGGACGGTGAGAGATTTTTGAAAGGTGAGAGAGAAATAAAAGGTTTCCTCCTTCACAAATTTTTTCAGTTAGATCCAAAGGAAGGTTGCCATTTGAAGAATGAGCTGAGAATAAATTTCATAATTAAATAAATAAACTTATTTAATTATATGTGAGGATGAATTTAGAAGTTTTCGTAATTAAATAAGTAATATTTAATTATGTGTAAGAGATGGATTTAGAAGTTCGCATAATTAAATAAGTAATATTTAATTATGCGTGAGAGGAATTTAGAAGGTAATTAAATATTTAAAACATTTAATTATGTGTGGAGTGAGAAAAGATATTAAATATAATATTTAATTTAATTATGAGATGAAGCATGTGTTTGGAGGAATATTCCATTATTTGAATTCAAATATTCAAATTTTAGAATAACATGATAATTAATATAAATAAATTATAAATAATTATTTAATTTAATTAAGAAGAATATGGAAGATGGTAATAATTAAATAAAGTTATTTATTTAATTAAGGTAGAAGAATCTATAAAAGTGAACAATATAAATAAATAATTAAATTTATTTATATGTAGATGACTTTAGAAGATTAATTAAATAATTTATATTTAATTAATTAACAAGTTTGATGACCATTTTTAGACATATACATTTTGCCCCTCTTTGAAGTGATGTGTGAAACGCATTGTTTCAAAGAAAAATAATTTTTTTTACCCCTGATATGTTTTTGATGTTGATGCTGATGATGCCCCCTCGAGAGGTAAATCACGAATGATGATATTCTACTAGGGAGTGAGTGATTTAGCTCTTGATAAGTGATGTAAAAGATGCCCCAATGTAAAAATAAGGCCAGGTTTTGAAAAAAAAGGATAAAAATGCCACAAAACCTACCTTTTGTTGACCTTTAAAAAGTAAAGAGGTAGGAAAAGACAAGTCATTTGCACTTTTTCACTTTTTGAATGTTGTAGCTCTGATAATGACCTTGCGACATGGAGATTCCATATCATCGTCACCGATTTGAGAGATCTCACCGATACCAGAGGCCAACTACGTATGGACCACCGATGAGTCGATCTAACCACTTGTGCTTTCAAATTTATACATTTTGAACCAAAATTTTCTATTTTTCCATAAATTTTGGGTTTGAAAATGACGTTTTAGCACTTTTAGGAAAGTTTTAGCGCTTTTGATGAATGTTGTAGTGCTTACGATGAAAACAATAGCACATATAGGTTAGATATTACATGTTTAGCATGAACCCAGTATAGTGCTTTCGATGAAAACAGTAGCGCATATAGGGTGCCATAAGAAATTTAGGAGTATAGCGCATTTAGGAAAAATAGTAGCACATATAGGGAAATAGGGCATTCCGGAAATAAAATAAAGCTTAGGTGTAGAGTTTTAGCACATATGGGAAATAGCGCATATGGAAACGGTTTGAGTGCATCTAGGGAAAAGAACAACGCATATGGGTTTAGCGCATCTAACAAACAGAATAATGCATATGGGTTTTAGTGCATAGAGAACACAGATTAGCGCATCTGGTAAAAAAAATGTTTGATTGGATGAGACTTATGTGGAAATGATGATGCATACTGTATTCCTTGGTTAGGAGATTGAGGAAATGTCTTGTCATCTTGTTGATGTGGATAGAAAATTTGATACTACATTGATAACTTTGTTTCCAAAATAGAAATCAAAGAGTAGATAGCTGATAACTTTGTTTCCCTTGTATGAAAACAAATAGTAGATAATTGATAAAGTGTTTGATAAATTTTCTTTCTGTGATAGAAAACAAATAGTAGATGGTTGATTGCATTCTGATAAATTTTCTTCCTGCGATAGAAAAATAAATAGTAGATGATTGATTACATTTTGATAAATTTGCTTCCTGCGATAGAAAACAAATAGTAGATGATTGATTGCATTCTGATAAATTTGCTTCCTGTGATAGAAAACAAATAGTAGATGATTAATTGCATTCTGATAAATTTGCTTCCTACAATAGAAAATAAATAGTAGATGATTGATTGCATTATGATAAATTTGCTTCCTGTGATAGAAAACAAATAGTAGATGATTGATTGCATTTATGATAAATTTGCTTCCTGCGATAGAAAACAAATAGTAGATGATTGATTGCATTATGATAATTTTGCTTCTTGTGATAGAAAACAAATAGTAGATGATTGATATGATATGGATCACTTGATAGATATGAGTCAAGTTGATGATGTTTTCTTGTGATTTGAATCATTGATATAGTTTTAATTAATTGTTATTGTGATAACCCAAAAATAGGAGGTTTTCAGAAACCTCTAGATTAGGGAGCGGCACTAGGCAGGGTGGGATAGGATACCTAAGCTGACACCTGTTGATGTAGCGTTGATAGATACATGTGGATTGAGACCCTTATTGGCTATGTTGCCAATTCAATTCAATAGGGGACTGTTGACCACACTGGCAGAGAGGTGGCATTCGGAGCACAACAGCTTTCATTTGTCGACTGGTGAGGTGACCGTGACTTTGGAGGACGTGTATAGGATATTAGGTATCCCAGTGGTTGTGCCCTTGTGTTCTATGATCACAAGGAGCTTGGGGGTACATATGCTCTGAGGAGGGTATATGGTGATGCACACATAACAGGGTACTGGGTGCCATGGGCTGACTTTTGAGGATATCCAGCCCTGCTTGCAGTTTTGGGGGGGTTTATTGTGGGTTTCCTTTGTCCGGATCACCAGTCAAAGGGACTATCAGTGGGATGGGGGTGAATTCTGGAGTAGATGTTGCTACAACCATAGAGATACGCATGGGGGAGTTGTATGTTAGCTCACCTATACCATGATTTACATCAGGTAGTATACAGGGGTGTTGCTAGTTTGTCGTGCGGTGTGACACTACTACAGATCTGGGCATGAGAGCATCTTGTTATGACGAGACTAGCATGCCCCAGAGTGAGGCCACCAGGTAGGTCGCATGTGTATGCTTATGCGATGTTCCTTGTCCAGCCCAAGCTGGGCAAGGTGGATTACTGGAAACAATGTCTAGATGATATGGATGCAATGGTATGGCGACTATACCTTGATTGTGAGCCCTGGGATACAGATCACCTGGAGATGCCATTTGTAGGTATTCCACATTTTTTGATAGGGAGGACCCCTTTCATCATTGAGAGGTTTTTAGCATTGTGGGTGCAATGACAATATGGTTTCACACAGGGGATGCCACAAGGGGTTGTACACTATGCACGAAGTAGAAATGAGGCTGGATGGGGGTCATGTATGTCCTATCAGATAGCATATATAGAGTTGATGACATTAGCTCCTGAGGCATGGGATGATAGACAAGACATTATTGATGCTAGTATGTCAGATGAGTATTCAGTTTATTATCATACACATCCCTTTCCACGTTATACTTGTCTTGATGAGCCAGCACCCATTTTGGTAGTACCACAGCTAGGGGTAGTGAGACAGGAGGATGTGGCAGGTGGGGAGGCAGTAGCGGTTGTGGGAGATAAGGAGGAGAGTGGAGAGGAGGGTAGTTCCGATGGGGATGATGGAGGGGATGAGGGGCAAGTGCCAGGGAGGTCGGGGCCTCAGTGGTGTACATATCATGAGGTGTTCGAGGACTAGGATTGGGCGGTGGATAGTGATCAGGGTTGGATCCTCATCACAGCAGGGATAGCTAGCCACCCTGCAAGCCCAGGTGTAGACACTGTAGGGACAACAGGTGCAGTTGCAGAGTTAGTTGGTGCAAGCACAAGCACAGGCACAAGCACAAGCACAGGTTCCTGCCCCAGACCCACAGTTAGCCTAGGTGATAATAGAGAGAGATGCATTGAGGAAGAGGGCGGCAAAGGTTGAGGGTGTTGCACAGAGGTTGATGGGTACTGTACAAAGTGCATCCTTGCGGGAGGCTATTGCAGAGGGCATGGAGATGGTGAGGGAGGCAGAGTACTATAGAGTTCGATATGAGGAGTTATGTCCTCCTGAGCGCAGAGAGTCATTCCCACGGTCCCACACTAGGACCAGAAGTAGGTCACAGACAGGTACACAAAGCCTAGGGGTTACCAGGCCTTGGCAAGATCCAAATGGAGGTACCAGTGGTAGGCCACCTCCTTCCGGACCAACTCGGTCAGGGGCATCGACTAGCTAGTTTTATGATGTATTTCACACATGTATATCATTTTTAGAGCATGTATATGTGATTTTTGATCATATCCCATGTATCTCTCTTTGGGCTTTTCAGTTTCTTTGGACATTGGATATTTTTATTATTTATGATGAGCGATGATATGCAGCGGTGATGATTTTTGATGATGTGATGTGCATTTATGGGATGATTATATGATATGCATTTATTTCTATATGTTATGGTATTTTGATATGTATTGGAATGATTTGATGACTAACATGATATGCATGATGATTTGATATGATGTATTTATGATGATGATGAAAAATGATTGATGATGCGTACTAATGATGTCATGCAAGTGGATGACTTATGATGTGATTATGAAAATATGTCATGGGATATTTGATATGAAAATGTTATTTGAAAATGATATGAAAATGTATGTATGGAATGTTTGTTTTGGGATTTTTAAATGTGAGTAAATGATGATAATATGATGGAAAATGAATGTTGTGATATGTATTATGAATGTGTAATATGAATTGTTATGAAAAATGATAGAATGTAATGTGAATAATGATATGAAATGAAATGGTTAATAATAATGTGATGTATGAGAAGATGATAAATGATATGTGATGAAATGTAATGACTTGTAATGATAATGGAATGAAATGATTAATAATGAATGAAAATGATGAATGATAAGTGAAATGAAATGATATGTATGATAATAAATGAAATGAAATGAATGAGATGATAAATGAATGATAATGCAATGATAAATGAAATGATATGAATGATAATGATAAATGAAATGGAATGAATGAGATGATAAATGAAATGAAATGAATGATAATGATATGAAATGAGATGATACATTAAATGATAAATGATAATGATAAATGAAATTGAATGAATGAGATGATAAATGAAATGAAATGAATGATAATGATATGAAATGAGATGATACATGAAATGATAAATGATAATAATATGAAATGAATGATAAATGATAATGATATGAAATGAATGATAAATGGGATGCAAATATGTAAAATGAAAATGAATTGAATATAAAAATGATAAGATGTTAATGATATGAAGATGATAGAGAATCTAAATGATATGCAAATGAATGAAATATGATAAATGAAAGGACCTAGATGAAATGATAATGATTAATGAAATGATAATGAAGATGGAAGGCAATGATGAAACAAATGTTCAAATGTCCACAAATAGTCTAAAGAGACATGGCAACTATTGACGTTATTGTTGGCCTTTCAAAAACTCTGATGCAAATCTAGTATGCAAATATGTACAATGTCTTAAAATGGAATGAAATTAAATGAAACAAACAATTTGTTGAGCTTTTTGCCATCTTTTTTGAATCATCATAGAGCATTTTTTAAATGTTGGAAGTATGTACAAGCATCAAAGAGGAAATTAACACCAATGATGACCTGAGTACAACTTTCATGATTTTTGATATAGCAAGTAAACACAAGCATCGAGGTATAATTGAACCGAGATGACCTAAGCATTTCTTGCATAAACAGACAAAGACTAACCATCTTCTGGTGCAAATTTGGAACTGTCGTCAATAATAAGTTGTGGAAAGCATGTGTCACGACATATTGGCAATAGATGGATAGTTAACCTCAAGACAACAGACAAAGAAAAATCATTCTCTTTCCTCGCCACTCTAGTTCAGTACATCATCGAGTGTGCTCCAGAGAGTTGATATCGAAAATTAAACAACCATTGTTCAAAATGAAATACTATTATTCCAACATTATTTATATTTTTAGATCATCCAAATATGAGTCATGATATGGTACTCACTGAAAATTGTTGTGCTTTGGATAAAGGATTGGATAGTTGTTCATATTATTTGATTTGGTTGTTTGTTCGCATGATTGGATTCGATGTCACTGTCTAGCTGTTTTGGTAAAACCTGAAAGGTGATTGCCCCTAGTATAGACACAACTTGCTGAAATGAATATGTACAATAATCAAGCCATGGTGAGACATTATCGTTTGAGGCAAATGATGATAGTATGATGCTGGTATGGCCCTAAGATGATGAAAAGATGTATGAAATGAAGGCTGAAAAGCCAAGTATAGAACATGAACTAATAGATGGAGAGCTACAAATAGCGTCTGTTTACCAAATTTTCACTATTTATTTTTATTGCATTTTTCTTGTCAATAGACTTCCTGTCACCAGGTTTTCACCCTATGACATTTTTTATTTATTTTTATTTTTTTGGCACTACCGAGATGCCTGTTTGCCAGGTTTTCACCAAGGTAACCATTTTTTCAAGACTTTTTCTACTATTTTTTGTATTTCTTCAGGACTTTTTCTGATTTTTGTATTTCTTCAAGACATTTATAAATGATCATTGCTGACTTAAACATAATATTTCTTCAGGTGCATGATGTTGATGGGTTCTTCAAATAGGTCCCCTTCTGGTGTTGATAATTTGTAGGCTCCTGAACTGTAGACTGTGATAACCACATAAGGACCTAGCCAATTTGGTTCAAACTTTCCTTTCTTTTCTCTGTCTTGCTAGTTTTGTGGATTTTCTTTCAAAACTAGATCACCAACTTGAAAAGTACGTGGCTTGACTCTGTGATTGTAGCTGTGAGACATCATTTGTATGTTTTCAAATGATCACCGCTTTTGTCTTTTCATTTGTAGTTCCAAATTTGGAGTCTAGACACTCGTGATTCACATCATCCATTGTGGAGACCTTTAGTGAGACTCGAGGAGGAATCTCAACTTCTAGGAGGAAGTATAGCCTCAGCTTCCATAGACAAGAGCAAATGATGCTGTCTCATTGCGTATGGACACTGGTTCTGTAGGCCCATACATGGATTGTTGAACATGCCAATCTTTCCCCTAATCATTCATAGTCTTTAAAAATTAGTATAGTCTTATTTGAGGCCTCTACTTGGTCGTTCCCCTGTGGATAGTAAGGTGTTGAATATCTGTGTTGAATATGAAATCTCTCACAAAGTTCATCAACATCCTAATTCTTGAATAGTCATCCATTATCTGTAATAATGGAGTTGGGAATGCCATACCGACAAATGAGATAGTTGAGTATAAAAGATGAGATATGTTTTCCAGTGACTTTAGTGAGAGGTACCGCCTCAATCCACTTGGTAAAATACTTTGTGGCTGTGATGATGAACTTATGCCCGTTCGATGAGGAAGGATGAATCTTGCCTACTAGATCTAACCCCCATTGAGAGAATGGCTAGGTTGGCGTAAATGGTTCAAGTTCCTGTGCAGGAGCATGAATGAGATTCCCATGAATCTGGCATTTTGAGCATGTTTTCACAAAAGTGAATGATTCCCTCTCCATTCTAGGCCAATAGTAACCCATTCTAATCAATTTATTGGATAAGGTCAGTCCACTCGAATGAGTACCACAAATTCCACCGTGAACTTCTTGTAAAGCTTTGTCAGATTCATCACGTTCAAGACACTGAAGTAAAGTATCATCAAGACCACGGCGATAAAGGGTGTCGGCAATAAGAGTGTAGCGAGAGGATTGGAAAATAAATTTTTTCTTTTGGTTACGGAATAAATCAGGTGGTAAGATGTCATATTTTAGATAGGTATAAATCTTTCCATACCAAGGTGAATCGGATCCTACCAAGTGGAAAATGATTTGGCTTTCAAGGGTGTCATAAGCAGGTGCAAATGATTGTTCCACTAGAAATTCATAGCAAGCCTGATTCTCTGAGAGTTGTAACAATGATGCGATCATAGCCATGGCATCAGCTGCTTTGTTATCAAGCCTTGGAATTTGTGTGAATTTGGCCGTCCACAGTATTTCTTGAAGTTATCCACCATCTTTTATATGGCAACAATTTGTCATCTTTATTCCGTAATCATCATTGATCTCATTAATAACTAATTGTGAATCGGCCATATACTTTGTACTTCCTCAGAATCCATTCCAATGCTATTTTAGTCCAGTGATTAATGCTTCATATTCAGCTATGTTGTTGGTGCATGGAAACATCAGCCTATATGACCGAGGAATGGTGTGTCCTTGGGGGTGACAAAGAGTATGCCCGCCCCTGATCCATGTTGAGTGAAAGAACCATCAAAATATAGGGAATTTCATAGTTGTTTGATTCTACTAAGAAAGACATACATCCGGAAATTCAATGTGTAGAGGGATGATCTGCTTGCGCTGGTGCTCACCAAATTGATCAGTGATAACTTTGTCCTTTGATTGCCTTACGATCAACATAATGGATATCAAACTCACTCAGAATCATTACCCATTTTGCTAACCTTCATGTCAATGATGCTTTGCTTAACAAATACTTGAGTGGATCAATCTTTGAAACAAGATTGATTGTATGAGTTAATATGTAATGCCAAAATTTATGTGAAGCAAAGACTACTCATAAACAAGCCTCAATGGTAGTGTAGTTAAGTTCATGACTTGTTAGTGTTCTCATTGATGTAATAAATTGCCCGCTCTTTCCCTCGTGATGGTCCTCTTTATGCTAGCACCTCTGCTGATGTTCCTTTATTAAGTAATAATGTATAAGATCAATGGTTTATCCGGATTTGTGGTACCTTGTAGAACTGGTGGAGTCATTGTTATTGTTTGATTTTATTAAAAATCCACCAATTTGTCATCCCATTTGAAAGGAACGTTCTTATGAAGTAGATGTGTGAAAGGTAGACTTTTTTCAGCCAGTTGTGCAATGAACCTTCGTATAGATTGAAGTCGTCCCTGTAATGATCTCAATTAACTGATGTTCCTTGGGGAGGTATTTCCATAATTGGTCTGCACTTTGGCAGGATCTACTTCAATTCCTTTTCCTGATACTATGTATCCTAAGAGTTTTCCAGATGTGACCCCAAAAACACATTTCTTGGGATTGAGGTGAACTTTGAATTTCTCCAATCTTGCAAATATTTTGGACAATATTTCCAGATGTCCTTCTCTGGTGTATGACTTTGCCAATATGTCATCTACATAATCTTCCATGAATGTATGCATCATGTCATGAAAGATTGTAGTCATGGCTCTTTGATAAGTAGCCCCAACATTCTTTAGACCGAAAGGCATGACGTTCCAATAGTAAGTTCCCCAAGGACATGTGAAAGTTGTTTCATCCTCCTGGTCTCGGCATGATCTTTGATCTGGTTGTATTCAGAAAAAAATCGCCCATTAATGAATAATAATACATGCTAGTTGTCGTATCAACTATAGTGTCAATGTTTGGAAGTGGGAAGTCATCCAAGTAGGACATGCTTTATTAAGATCTCTAAAATCTATGCACACTTTGACACTTTTATCTAGCTTGGATACAAAAACAATGTTGGAGATCCATTCTGCATAGTCGATTGATCTTATGAAGCCCACATCAAGGAGTTTTCTTAGTTCTTCCATAACCAATAATGCAACATGGGGTGCATCTTTCTGAGTTTTTGTTTCACAGGCTTAACCCTTGGTTTGATAGACAAGTGATGCATGATAAGATCAGGATCAAGACCTGGCATGTCCGCATAAGACCAAGCAAAGTTGACTTGATTTTCTCTTAGAAATTCCATGAACTCTGGTATTTCTTTCTCTATCATTGATGCAGCTAACTGTAAAATCCTTTGGTTTGTCCGAAGTTTCAAGATTGACACATTTGTAGGTCTAATCAAGATAGTGATCGGCCATGGTAGTGCTCTGAGAGAGTGTCAAGATTCCCATCATCTGGTGCCTTAAAAAGGTTTTCACCATCTGATACGCTCTTTATTTTATCTTTTTCTTGATCTAATACTGCCAGATTCTAGCTTTCACCATTAGATCTTTCTTTTTGAATTTTATTTTTGTAGCTAGGAGACTTGGCACTCTCTTGATTAAAGACTCTATGCCAAAAATTATTGGTGGAACAATCATTTGTGTCATCTACGAAAAGGAAGTTGATGATAGATTCGTCATTTGGAAACATAGGTATATCGATAGGTTCAGATGAATCCCAATCAATAAGATCAGGATGGATCAAAGATAGCGGGTTGTCAGGTTGTGTGAAATCGGCTATGGTTATGGTCATAATGGAATTGACCATAGGATCCAAGGTGCGAGGTGGGTCAATGATGATACTGTCCTTATGATAGTCTTGTTCATTTAAATCTGACTTAGTATCACTAGAATCATAGTTACTTTGCAATTCAGATTCTTGTGGTTGGGTCCCTGAACCTTGACCTTCGATTAGAGTTGGGGAATACTGGTGTATTACATCAACCTCTTTGTCCCTCCAAAACTCAACATTGTAAATGGTATCCCATTCATATTCAACAGAGTCTGTGTCAGAGTTATTATCCACAAAATACTGAATTGTTGCCAAACATGCTTCTCTTGAATCTGAACCTTCTTGTAATGTGAAGACAGTGGCATGCAGTTGTTTAGATGTTTCCTCTTTTGAGTTAGCATCATAGCCTAGTCTGATTTTCTCTTTCACAGCAAGTCCTCGAAGGTGAATAGGCTCAACTACTCCCTCTTTTCTTTTTTGATAGGACCCTTATCATAGCCCATCTTCTGCATGATTGAGTACCCTTTTCCATATATATCTATTGGTAATTTGACATTAAAAACTACTTCATCTTCATCTTTATAGAGCCAATTTAGAATTTCTCTGTCCTCAGGATCTTCCATGGGGAATTTTTCTTTGATGAATCGTCCATTAAACTTTGTGCTTGGCTCTATTGGTGGTTGCGTTGATGTTGATGCTACTGACATTTGATGTTGTGTGATAGAAGGTTGTCCATGTGACCGAGGTGATGTAGGTAAATTAGCCAAATAGAGAGAGTACTCCCCGACTCTATGGTCTTTGGTTAACTAACTGATTTGTGTATCAATCTTGAGAGAAGTACTAGCACGAGCTTTTCGATTGTTAGGAACCAAAGTATCTTGACTAGCTTTGATGTTGGCACAAGTTTGGACATTTGATTTATTAGCTGGTATTGTGATTTCCTACCCATCATAAAGAAATTTAAGACATTGATGATATGTGGATGGGACATCTTGCATTTTGTGGATCCAAGGATGACCCAACAAGATGTTGTATGCAAGATCATGGTCTAATACTTGACAAAAAGTATTCTTGATAACAGGTCCCACTCTGATTGGTAGCATGATTAAACCCTTGGACGCTCTTTCCTCATTGTCATAAGCTTTAATAGTAATATTTCATCTGGGATCAATGGAGTCCTCATAAAATCCCAAATCTTGAACTAACTTCATGGTACATATGTTCAAACCACCACCTCCATCTATTAGAACCCATCTGACACGAAACTTGTGAACCATGACTTCTAGGTATAATGATGAATTATGGGGATGAGTTATGGAAATGTCATCTTTTTCAGAAAATGAAAGGCATGTGGGTGAGGACAAGTGTCCCACCATGGCTTGAAATTGGTCCACATCCAAATCATTGGATACAGTGGTTTCAACGAGGGCCTTTTCAAGAATTTCCTTATGTGCTGGGGAAATCTTCAAGAGTTCCAAGATAGAAGTCTGAGCAAGAGTTTTTCGAAGTTGATTGACTAAGTCATATTGATGTTGAGGTGGAGGCCCAGTGGATTTTGAAGAGGCACCCTTTAAGACGACTTTAGCTTGTGCCCTTATCGTTGCATTGACCTCTCTATATTCCATTTTCTCCTTGAATTTTATAACATTGACCTGCTCGTCGTCAGTGTAGATATGATTGATTATTGGATCATCAATATGATTCACACTTTTTCCTGAAGACTCACCCTTTTGATAGTTGGGCAAAGGGTTGAGAAATGTTTGGTGGTCTTTAATTGATTGTTGATGTCCTTCGATTGTGATTGTGCCATTTTTGATTAAGTCTTGAGTGGTATTCTTCAAGGCTAGACAATTATTTGTGTGATGACCTTTGCACCGGTGATAGTCACAATAGTATGCCTCATTCCATGATAGAGGCTTCACACTGGGTTCACAGTTTCATTGAGGTGGCAAGGTAATGACATTTTTAGCCATCAACTCTTTGAATGCAGATTCCAAAGATTGACCCAGTGGAGTGTAAGTTCTACTAGATAAGAATGAAAACTGTTGCAGATTCATATTCCAGGTATTCCCTAAAGAGTTGTTATTGTGATTGTTTCCTCAAAATCCTTGATTGTTGGTAGTCCCTTGATTGGGAGTAGGATGTTGATTCACATTGTTTCTCAGAGGAGGAGGATTTTTTCCTTTATTTGTAACCGAGTTGACATTGTTGTAGTTGTTGCGAGGAGCACTTGGAGTACTAAGGACAAATGGCTTTGTCGAGACATGATTTGCATCAACAACACCATCATTCACCACATTCTTGTTGTGAGTCCAAAATTTAGACTTGTCCTGATTGTTATGATGATTGAATGAGCTATGATTATCCTTGTCAAGTTTTATTATTCCTCTTTTGACCAAATCACTTTCAATGGTTATAGCATCTTCAATCAATTTTTCAAAAGAGGGAGGACAATGTAAATTCAAACGATAGCTCATTTCTGAATTCAAGCTGTTGATGAAGGTGACCATCTTTTCCTTTTCAGGAACAGGACGTGGATATCTAGCGAACATTCTTCTCCATCTCTGAAGAAAAGTGATAAAAAGTTCACCAGGTTTTTGTGCAACTTTGCAGAGATCTATCATAGTGATTTGGTGTTAGATGTTGTAGGAATATTTTAATATAAACAGATTGATTAATTCCTCAAATGTCTTGACAGGAGGTGTTATTTTTGATAGCCATTCCATAGAGTGAGCTCCAAGACTCCTAAGAAACAAACGCATCAAGTAAGTGTCCTCATGAGAGAACTCTAAAGTCATGTTTCAAAAGTCTCTAACATGATCTATTGGATCTGATTTCTCATTATAACGATCAAATTTTGGAATTTCACAATGTTTAGGAAATAGACTCATGTTGAGACTTCAATTGAAAGGATAAGGACAAATGTCCTCAAGAGTATATTTCTTTGTTGTAGATCCCCCTTGTAACTCTTTAATTTGTCCTTGAAGTGCCTTAATTTGTTGAGTCAAAACACTAAGATCAGATAGGGGTGTCTCTTCAGGTTTATTTTTCAAATTCTCAGTATCAAATTCATGAGGCAATTTAGCTCCTTGGTCAGCTAAATAGAGAAAATATTTTTCTTTATCGCGTTGCAAGATCTTTTCTATGGCTTTGTGAAATTTGGGATCTTGTTCAACCTCTCTAAGACGTTCTACATCTCATTCCTCATCACTATCTATGTGGTTTTTGCTCATGTCTATGTAGTTATGGAATGGATTTTCTTCTCTATTATGCATGTCATTGTTGAAAAGTGGATTATGACTTACACTGTAAAGAGGATTACTGCTTTCACCTTCTTCTTGAATGTTTTGGGTATGACCTTCTTGTTGGATTCTGTCCCTCAATTTATTGTGCTGAGATCTTGTAGAGATAGGCATATGATTTTGAAGAATTCTTCTAAACTTAGATCATCATTCTGATAAGTGTGATAATGAGGATATCTTGATCTGATAAGATGTGAATCCTATGATATGATCAAAGATGTTCCTAATTTTTGATTGTGGCTTCCAATGATGAAGGATGTAAAAATCCTATTGGGGAAGTTGAATCAATAATCAAAAATTTGTTTGAAGGGCGCAATCTTAAGATTTGATCTTTGTTTTCAAAGAAAGGTTTTAAAATCAATGAAGGATTTGATTGGGACATGATGAATATTCAATAGAAGGTTGTGGTATATTATCAAACTCAAGAGGTTGGTTAAGATTATGTTGTTGAGATAGAGCTAATCTCTGATAATAAGCTCGAGAATCCAAAAGCTCTATAGCGTACTTGTCAGTGAATCCCCTAACAAAGTCTTGGTATCTGTGAAAAAATCCACAGTAATGAAGCAAGATGTGTCGACTTTTGTACAATTTTTTTCTTCTTTGTAATGTTTTCTTGTACCCTGAATGTTTCCTAGGCTTCTTGATTCTATTGGTAATTGATTTCTTGACAAATTTTGTTGAATTCCACTCTCTAAGCATGGGAGAAATATCAGAATGTTACTAGACTAAAGATGTCAGAAAGTTACGTGTAAATGATTTCAATTGCTATTTTTCATGTTCATTTCGGATGATCTTTTATCTGAATTAATGTGAAGGAAAACACAACAAACACTCTGAATTAAATGGAATGTAACCAAATGCAGATAAAGCAAGCACATCCTGTGGTAAAGCTAGGATAATATTCGCTAGATTCCACGTGGGTTTCCCAACCGCATATCGGTATGTGAATTCAGAAGCTTCACCAGGCTCCCCTTACAGTGCACTCTCTTTCAGGCCAACCAAGCTTCCAACCCCCATGAAACTCCCATGGCAGATTGATCACCTCTACTATAGACTGCGAAAGTGTGGATGCCTTCACACCGACCGTGCTGCTAGCAAATAGAAGGTTTTTGGTTTACTAGACAATGGTGTTTAATTTGGGACCCCGTTCGAGTGGCCATACATAGGGCAAGAGATTAATCACCAATTAGGTGGCACTCCAGCCTAAAGAGGTTAAACTCAACAGGGTTTATGGGAGTACTACTCTATCCGTATGACACATCCGCACTCGTAATCTTAGGTTTTCCCTTAAGATTCACATTTGTATATCGGTCGGGGGTAGCTTGGCCTTAGCTCCATTGCCGGTTTGAGTCACGTTGGGGTGATGAAATCCCCAGGTAGACCCAATTTCTATAGGCAATAATCATTTCTCTTACACCTAGGATCGCATTACTGCACAAGGGGAGAGGATACTTCGGTTATTGCATAGGGGTTACACAGGGAGGAAGTGGGTCTGGCTTTTTGATCACCTAGTTTGCACAAGGTGAGAGCATAGTCACCTACCACTTTCAAGCACAATCAAGTAGAGTAAACAGATTCGTTTTAATGCACCAAATCACAATGATTTAACTAAGTGAAGATATTGCTTCACAACCGACATGGGGTTTATTTTAACTGCATGATCAAAGTGTGGTGACTATCCTAGATTGATTCATTTTAAACTAGAAAAGATTCTGTCTGTGGAATGCGTCAAACTCAAAATCTTATTTTTGTGTTACAACCTAGATATGCCGAAACATACAATATATGTGCCACAAAAAATCCTAAATGCGTTATAACAGTCTCTAAATGCACTACTTTAATTAAATGCAGATTTAAATCTCTGACACAACAGTTAATGCTCTAAAATCTACCTTAAATGCGCTAATTTAACTCCTAAATGTGCTAAAATAGTTCTTAAATGCGCTACTTTAATTAAATGCAGATTTAAATCTAAATGAAATGAGACTATATGCACTATTTTGTCTTTCAGATGCACTAAATTAACTCTCAGAAGTGCCGAAACAGTCACTAGATGCGCCAAAAAAATTTGCAAAACAGAAGAATCAAATCCCTAGATGCGCTGTAGAAAGTGTTAGATGCGCTAAAACGCAAATTGTTTTTAAAAGCCAAACTCCAGAACGCAAAAATCTGTCAGAATGCTTTATAGAAAAAGATCAAAATCGGGGCAGGGCCCCACGGTGGGCGCCATTTTATGTGTGTATGAAAATATGCTTGTTATAAATGATTCAAAACACATTCAATAGAACATTATGTCAAAGAAACTAAAAGAAGATTAAACAAACTATTTATAGCAGCTTCTTCGAAGTCATTCTATTGCTCTCTATCTCCAACGTTTCGTTTGGTTCAAGTTGCTCTCAGATTTAATATGCCAAGCTCAACGAAATGGACTACTAGAAAATGAGATTTAAACTAGAATGCATACTATGCTAAAATGCAAGATTATGCTATGCTATGATAAGATTATTATTGTTAATATATGAATATTGGTGAAATGCTAAAGATGCAAATGCGTAAGCGTAATTGCGTATATTTGTTCATCTGTGTGTGTTCGTAACCAATGCTTGGATTTGCACATGTATTTAAAGAGTTTTTGAAAGAATTTGATTGGCTGATATGATTAACGGTTCGGATCAAGGTTGTCAGAATGGACGGTGAGAGATTTTTGAAAGGTGAAAGAGAAATAAAAAGTTTCCTCTTTCACAAATTTTCTCAGTTAGATCCGAATGAAGGTTGACATTTGAAGAATGAGTTGAAAATAAATTTCATAATTTTTTTATTCAAGGGTAAAGCTTTTGAGAGCTATGAGCTGGATACAACCATTCAATAATACCACCCCAAGGGGGTTTGAACCTTGGTGGCAAGAACAACAATGCCACCTATAAACCATCACACCATGCCAATATCGGCATAGAGAATGAATTTCATAATTAAATAAATAAACTTATTTAATTATATGTGAGGATGAATTTAGAAGTTTCATAATTAAATAAGTAATATTTAATTATGTGTGAGATGAATTTAAAGTTCGAAATATTTAATTATGTGTGGAGAGGAATTTAGAAGGTAATTAAATATTTAAAACATTTAATTATGTGTGGAGTGAAAAAGATATTAAATTAACTAACTAGAGATGAAGCAGTGTTTGGAGAATATTTTATTATTTAAATTCAAATATTCAAATTTTAGAATAACATGATAATTAATATAAATAAATTATAAAATTTATTTAATTTAATTAAGAAGAATATGGAAAATGGTAATAATTAAATAAAATTATTTATTTAATTAAAATAGAAGAATTTATAAAAATAAACAATATAAATTTATTTATATGTAAATAATTTAGAATTTAGTTTAATTAATTAAATTAACAAACTTAATGACTATTTTTAGACATATACACTAATACACAAACAAATTCGCACCCTTTAATTTATTGACCGTCAAAGAAAAATCTTCTTTACGGCAAAATGCCAAATACGGCCATTAAATTTAGCTCTGAAAGAAGAGGGAAGCAGCTAGAGTTATTGGTCACACTGCCACGTGCTCTCACCCAGTGTGGGGCTTGCCAGCAGGAGAGCGCCCATTCTACAGAGAACGTCGGGGACAGCTAAAGCCAAAGAAACTGGAGAACAGACCTTTCATATTTTCATGCCATTTGGGTGACTCAAAAGCACTAAGGTATATAATGATTAGATTATGATATTTTCATGCCATATGGGTTACTCAAACGCATTAAGATACATAATGATCAGATCATGACGGTTTACATCTCAAAAGTAGTAAAATGATTCTGTTTACAAACGCGTGGCATGGAGATAAAAGGTGGCAGTACTATACAATCAAACAATGAGCCCACAGGGACAAGCCTGTCGGGTAACAATTAGAGGGAAGCAGCTAGAGTTATTGGTCACACTGCCACGTGCTCTCACCCAGTGTGGGGCTTGCCAGCAGGAGAGCGCCCATTCTACAGAGAACGTCGGAGACAGCTAAAGCCAGAGAAACTGGAGAACCGACCTTTCATATTTTCATGCCATTTGGGTGACTCAAAAGCACTAAGGTATATAATGATTAGATTATGATATTTTCATGCCATATGGGTTACTCAAAAGCATTAAGATACATAATGATCAGATCATGACGGTTTACATCTCAAAAGTAGTAAAATGATTCTGTTTACAAACGCGTGGCATGGAGATAAAAGGTGGCAGTACTATACAATCAAACAATGAGCCCACAGGAACAAGCCTGTCGGGTAACAATTAGATACTTCGTTACAAATTTTTCGTTATAGAAGTTACAAGCTTCTGTTTGCCCTTCTTATATAAACTGGGTCTCAATACTCTAAAGGCTGACCTCCTCCTTTCCCCTGCTCTGCCAAGGATTTTGAAGGTTTGGAGAAAGGATTGATTGAAAATTTATCTATATCAATGGAGAGCCCAGATCATAGCCTTAATTCAAGCAAGCCATGGAAGGTGGAATACGCTAAATCCTCACGATCATCCTGCAAAACATGCAAGCGACCCATCGAGAAAAAAGTTCTCAGAATCGCAAAAATGGTCACCGCCAGGCAATACGAGGGAGTTATGCCTGTAATATTTCCTTACTTTCTTTTTCGAGGGAAAAAATAATGCTTTGATTCTTTCTTTCTCAATTTATCTGCATTAGCATTTCCAATATTTTCTGGATTTCAAGCGGGTATTTGGAAAAAGATTAATGTCGGGTGGCATATGCAATGCATGCTCAATGTACTGGAAAATTGTTTTTGTGCCTTGATTTGCCAACTTTATGATACCTGCTGCGGTTATTAACAGTTAATATGATTCGTGTTTGGAACAATTGCTCTAGATGTTGTATGTAGGCATCCGCATTACTTGTTAGTGGTTTTAATTTCTGCAAGGGCTACTTTCCATTGTAATAAAAATTAGCAAGTCAAATAAAACCCAAGCAGGCTTTGTGTTTTAGAACCAGTTCGTGGGACTGAAGTGGTAAAGCAAAGCAAATCCCAACCAAAAACTTAGAGTCTAGTTTTGCAGGCCATTGTCCAAGTGGTAAGGCGAGGAAACCCTGTTGGATCCAAAAATGTTCCCTGTGTTGAACGGCAAAAATGTTAATAGAGTTTCTATGAAAGGTTTTTGTTTTTCTTAAAAATATGTGAGCGTGATTTATTATGCATCCCATGAGATAAATAATTGTGGGTCTAATAGTTAATAAGTTGAACATTCCAAGAGAACTGGGGACAACATATTAATAACTAAAGCTTGTGCTGTCAGAAATTGATTCTTCTTTGGTGTTTTAGCATTACAAATGAGATAGTTCAAGCGGAAGTGATAAGGTACATTCAACTTAATTTTTTTTACACAAATTTTTGTAATGCCTAATTTTAAGCATAATCTTTTCTCCTTTCAAACACTGAACTTTAAAATAATCTCCAAAAACAGACAAGAGAAGTCATTTGAAGAGTCAAATCTCTGCCTTTTTGTCCAATAGATGACTATATGTCACATAGTTTGAAATCCACTTTACAGCAATAAGGTCCTTGACCCCTATTCGAATCCTTGTGGAATGCTTCCTCCAACACAGTTGAAATAGTAGGATCCAAAATTTTGCTAATAGGTTGGAAGCAATAGGTATTTCCTCTTCTGTTATCATAGAACACACAATCCCTGTATTAAAGGTTTTGCAAGCAGCAATACATTAGAAAGGGGAAAGATTTTGCCTTTTCTAGAATATAGAACTCCTACCCAAGGTGTCAGTCATGCCTCAAGGTGGCTTTCAAAGCCAAAATCTGGAAACTTAGAACCACATAGTAGGGGGGTTGGAAACTGGAAGTGCAGAGAGAATCGGAAACAGACTATGATAATAAGCAACATAAATAAGGCGCTTGATTAAATCCTCATCCTATGAGCCCAAACAACCCACTTTCTATAACAGCAAGACCAATTGAAAGCCATGATTCTGAATTACACAGACAATTCCATCCTATGTTGTATCTGGGATTATAAAGCATATGCAAATCTAGCACTTTTATTCTTTTCCTTGAGGAAACTTTAGCATTTAATGACAGTGATCAACCTTATTCTAACCTGCAAAGTGGGAGCTGAAAATTTTGCAAATTCAGATTTATTCTTTGACAATCATTTCTCTAAGGTCTTCCCACAAACTTACAATTAACTGTATATATTAAAGGCGGTGTTGACTATGTTAAATGCATTCTTTAACAACCATTTCCCTCACGACCTCAATGCTTCAAGAGCAGTCAAACCATATAAATAATCATCTCAATTCCAGAATGGAATTTCAAGAAGATTCAAAGGCAATATCGTATTACATGCATGGTGATAGCTGCTGTACTACTCATATACTTTGCCAAGAATTTATAAGTAAATTATAGGGACTTATTTCTCTCTGATTAATGTGCCTAACAAAGTCTCTAAAAACTTCTCTTTTGAGTCGGCTCAAATATCAAGTAATGTTGTCAGGATTTTTGGGGTTCATTATGTAGAATTGTATATCTTTTTAAAAGTAAAAGGTTTATGTTAATGTAATAATGAGAAGTAATGCAGTATGGTAGAATGGATCCTAGATGAAGATGGCCATCATAGATTACAGTACTATATTACACAATCACCATCTGAATATTAATTAATATTAAAAA
Organism: Sequoia sempervirens; assembly: GCA_007258455.2. Taxonomy (NCBI): domain Eukaryota; kingdom Viridiplantae; phylum Streptophyta; class Pinopsida; order Cupressales; family Cupressaceae; genus Sequoia; species Sequoia sempervirens. The sequence continues at coordinate 2,438 of VDFB02284066.1, read as the reverse complement.
AATGATCCTTGAGGGAACACCTATAATCTAGATAGATCAATTCTATGGGCTACATCCATTCCAGTTATACCAAGAAAAGTCTGTGAAAGCACTCCATACAGAAGCTGCATAATTTCAAAATAGGCTTAACAAGGTGCGTGAAGATTGTCTGAGTAGCAAAAGTAGCACACAATATTTTGAGATTTATATGACCAGACCAAAACATCCTGGACTGATATATAGGAGTGTTTCTTGATTTTGAAAACCCCATGTGCAAGACAAAGGCATTTTTTGTTAAAGCTCTGCCACTTACCAATTGCATTTATTGGTTTAATGAAAGAAGCTGATATATTAGCTGTCTTTCCATTACCTTTAAATGGTATTTTTTTGGGGGGAAAAATGGTGCTAGTGCTTTAGTTTGTTTGTTCCTTGTGAATTACATCCACCATCCAGTGTCTTCTTACAATTTCAATATTATTAAGGAACTATTCCTATGATATGATACGAGTTGGGCTGGTTGATTGAGATTATCATAAGATCTTGATGTCATTGCACTACAATTTCAAAATTTGTCACATCTGATGATCACAAGGAAAACTTGATAATTATTTTTCATGTTGTATGACTCAGATGTGGAATCACGCAGAATGCATTCTTAACCATCGAGGTCAATTTCAAAAGTATGCAACTTTGCTTTTTGTTGTGGTTTGCTTCTGTTATTTCATGTGCTATCTGTAAATTATGTAGCATAATCTATGCATCTTTGTTTCAGAATAGAAGATTTGGAAGGGTTTGATGCTCTACAAGTCGAAGACCAAGAGATGATAAAGAAGTACTTACATGATCTGGATGACAAATCTATTCCTGCTGCTTTTGAAGAGAGTGAAATTGACGGTATTGGCGATTCCTTCATTGAGAAGGCTAAGAGTTCCCGTTCTACTTGTAAAAGTTGCAATCAAAAAATTCTCAAGGGGGAGGTAAGATATCCTTTCCTTTATTATTTATGCTATCTCCATATCATTGCTAAATCCATAGTATCAGTAATAATTCATCTCATTAAGGTTATTTAAGTGTGACTTTTTATTGCCATTTTACATCGATCTCTCCAAGCTTTTCTTCTATTCATCTTAGTTTCTCTTCTGTACCTCTGCTTTATTTCTGTCCATCTGTAATGTATGGTTTCATCATGGTTCAGCCTCTTTCAGCCTTCAGTTATAACTGGTTGTCCTCAGATGAAAAAAATAATGGTTCTGATGATGTTTCCAAACTAAGCTGATATGGTTCATTGGTTTATTGAAATTTTTACTGATATATTATTTCTTATAACATGAAGATTTTTTTTTGTCACCACACCCATAATAATGATTAAAATTAGATCATCAGTTACCTGTGGGTTGCAATCAGTTTGCAAATACTATGCTGAAATTGAGACCATTTACATGTTGCATATATATATAAGATTGCAATCAGTTTCATTTGTCACAACTACTTTTGCACTCTATTCTCGTCATTCGACCTTCCAAAGCATGACTAGACACTCTGCGGACCAACCATTATGCATGTTCCATCCATGGTCCCCTTGACTGGCATGGCTTTCTTTGTGGTGTGTCTGTGTTTGTGTCAAATTGAGGCCTACTGAAGATGTATTTAATTGTGTAACAACCCTAGGGTTTGCTTGCATAAAATGATGATTTAGAAACACTCCTTACAATGTTAGAGAAATTGCGTTTTGCAGATACAGTCAGGTGTGCTCCTCAGTACAAATAGACTGCTGTTTACAAATTCAGGCAACAAAATAATAAGTTACCCTTGACCGCATGATCCTCTCTACTGCTGTGCCTAGTCTGGATGGGTTGAACAAAGTTTTATGTCTTAGCTGGCTGCCTGGTTGCTGTTTTGACTTGAAATAGATCTTGCAGACCCCATTCCAGCTATGCATGTTACCAGATCTAGAAGTCTTCCAATGGTATCCTGCAACGTGTAAGTAGGTGCTTCAGTTGGGGTTCACTAAGCAGATGAAACTTGTCCTGTCTGAGGCGTAGGGGTAAGAGATTCTCCAGATCTTGAGGTGTAGATCACTGGATGCTGCTAGGAGTTAAGGAATTCCACCTTAATATCGTTGTCCAGGTACTTGTATCAGGAAGAAATGACAACCTCTGGAAGTTGCCACAATTCTGAGTGCACTCAGACCTGTAGAACTGCGCCCAACAGCCTTTCTAATGATTGGAGCAGCAACTGACTTAGAGCGGCTGCAGCAGCAAGTGTCCAAATGGGTGAAAATGGTAGCCTGTGACCCCATTGAAAGTCCTTAGTACAGACCCTCAAAGATGACGACTACTTGTAAGACAGATCTACCCCAAATCAATACTGAAAATAGGGCTTAAAATTGCACAAAAATAAGGAACACTGATCAGGTAAGGTTAGGGTTTGGTGTCCTAACCTTGCAGTGAAGCTGAGGT
>VDFB02284065.1:0-35101 GCA_007258455.2 Sequoia sempervirens | reverse complement strand
TACCATTTAGATATTTGTCATACACCGGCTCGAGATAGACAATAAAATTGATCCATTGTTAATCGTGTCCTCTCCCTGATGATATTCCCCTTTCTCTCACGACGGCGGCAAATCCTGCATCCACTGACAAGGACTGTGGTTAGATCGCTTTCAACGGCTAAATAATATGCATTTAAATTTAATCTCATGATTTCATACAAAATCAATACTTTCACTTGCAAATAAAGAGTTCGTTAATAATCGCAGTTACGACAAAAGTACCAACTATTGCATTCTCAATGTCACAGTCATATGAAAGTAGTTATTTGCAACTAACATTGTATTCAAAACACATAACCCAACATGTAATCTCGATGTAAGGGACGTGACACTTAAGGCAGGTCCACGATGTCCACGCATTCTTGAGGAATCGAAAGAAACCTGCCCTCAATTTTCCATTGGGACTGGGAATCTATACATGTAGGACATCAACAGATGCTAAAACAATGGGCGATGAGTTAGACAAACTCGGCCTCAAGTCTTACAGCGAGAGACGATCATTTGATCCTCATGGTGTCTATGTTGGCCGATTTGAGAAAAACTATGCTCATATATCCGCCCTTTAAGATTTTTGGGCTAATTGTAAAGATGAGTTCGAGGTGCAGAGGCGTAGTTACAGCAGGCTCACTCTTCACCAAATGAAAGACTGCTTATCAGAAGACATAGAAGGGTTATCAGATGATGATGAGGATGTGCTTCTCTCGATGTATGTTCATAAGCGAATTGAAGATCAGCCCCTTCCTCAAGTTAATTGGGCTAATAAAGAGTCCCTCTCAGTTGAGGACAGGACAAGACAAGTCCTTGAACATAGCAAGGTTTTCCTAATCCTTAAGAGGAAAAACTCCATTCCAGTAGCAAAGCCGCCAAGGAGAATTCCCTCTTCTTCCAGAGCACAATCAAAAGGGAAAGGCGTAAGTCAGTCTCAGGATGCTGTGAAGGGCGGCAGGTGAACTAAAAATGTAAGAAGAAGGTTAGACTTCTCAGGCATAGTCATACAAGAACCAGCAACCGTCAAAGCAAAAGCTCCTCCAGAAGAGCCTATACCTCAGAAGGAGACAAGAGAAGCGCCCTTAGCACATGACTCCATACCACTGACAGGGTCTTCACCAATCCACATCGACCTTGATATTGAAGATGATGAAGAAGTTGCAATTGTACCTCCTAAGGAAGTTAGTAAAGATACTATTGTGTCTTGGCTTGAGAACTCCTTGGGAAGGGTAAGAAGAAGACCTTCATATCAAGTGAATTTTGATGACCTTGATAACATCTATTAGGAACCTCCTAAGAAGAAAGCAAAGAAGCAAGTTCACTTTGATAGGAATCTTGATAGCGAGATAGTCAATGGAGACTGCATTACCCCCAGAGGACAAGAACAGAGATGAGGTGAATATGGATGACTTTGTGATGGTCAAGGCTAATCTTGGTAGAAATACCAGACATGCAGATGTGAGTCTATTCGGAGTTGTGTCTGAAAGTCTTCAGGAAAGAGTGCTCAAGGATGGAGAAGACAAGGCAGCCCTCAAGGCTGAAATACAACAGCTCAGGCTTTATATTTCTAACCTTGTCCATGGTTCTTCACAGGCTACCTAGCTGCTGCTCCAGGTTTTAGAGACACCAGCTAATCATCATCAGTTAAGACAACTGGTCATTTGTGGGAAAGAAACCCAAGAGTGGATCGAGAGTTTCATTATCAGAGGAAAGGAGATCTTGGCACAGATGTTTTAGTTGAGAGAAAACGCTCATGAGCTACATCAAGGTATCCAAGGGTTTGAACAAACAATGGCTGAAGTAAAACCAAGGCATGAGATCATCATTGCTGATTTAGATACAACCTATGGTTCAACAGTTTCAAAAGAACACAAGAGGCAGATCCTTGCTTGGAGAGAGCATCATGTTTTCAAAGTTAAAACTTACGAGAGGATATCCGAAGAGTTTATTGCCTACAGACAAATGGTGATTGAAGCTCTTCTTTTCATCAGTGAGTTTGTCACAGAGATTCCTTCTCGGTACAGTCTTGAAGATGGTTCCTATGTTGGGCTTGATGAAGTGCAAGCTCAATTTCAGAGTGTTGTTCGTAGTTGTGATCCAGTTGGCGGGAGGATGAGTCATATTTCGATGATGTCAGCAAAGTTTGAAAAGGCGGCCAATGAGGTCGAAGATTTTCTTAGGTCAGTTGCAGATGGTGAAGATATTTTAGAAAAGTGGTGTTTTGCTATTGATGGCATAGATGCATCGAATCGGGACACAATTTCTAACTTTCTAGCGGATGTGATCGAGCTTTAAAGCAACTTTCTTCTAGAAGCTTTCTTCCTGCTTTCTTTCTATTCTTGGAATAATTCTTATCCATTCTTTGAGAAGAGAAAGAAGATAAATGTAATAGTTGGTGTTTCCCGCTTTTTCTGCTTTCTTAGGTGTTAGATGTTATCTTCTTTCTAGATTTAGAAATAAAGCTTGCTTGCTGAGCAAGCCCTAGATTGTGTAAGCAAGGAGATTTTAGGGTTCCCTACTCCTCTGCTTGCCTATAAATAAGAGCCTTTGCTCATTAGTTTTTCTTTAACCATGCTAGTGATAACAAAATGCTGAGCCTATTGTGCCTTCTATTTGTTATTCAAGTGTTGTTCAATTGTTTTATGATAGCGAATTGTTGAGTCTCTTTTAGCCAACAAGGAGTTGTTGTAATTGCTGTTCCATTGTGTAAGAACAAGATTGCAAGCCTCTTTAGCTGCAAGCTCTTGTTCCAAGCATGTTAGAAGTATCTTTTGTTCTAGAAGTTTGAGAAATAAAATCATGAGCCTCCTTTGCCTTGGTATAAAGTCTCAGATTTCCGTTATTTGTGTTATGCTTTTATGATCTTGATTTCAGCTTACATTGAAGTGTGTAGATGTTTGTTGGAAAAGGATTTATTGAAGCACTTTGTCAGAGAATCAACCTTGTTCATTTCTAGTTTCTCTTGCTCTACGTATCACTTGAGAAGTTAGAAACATCTTTAGCTTAAGTTAGTCATAGTTGAAGTTCTTAAAACAGAAAATCTCAGCTGCAAAGTTTGTGTTTAATAAACCTTGTGCTCTAGCTGATCAAAAAGATAGGCAACTTAGTTCTTAGTTTACTTTCTTTCAACACCATCAGCAAGAGGGAGCTTCCCCTCCTAATTTGAAGAGCAGTTTTACTGTGCATAGCTGTCCGTTTCAAATACGCATTCCAGAGGTGCGAATTTAAATGCCGCGAATTTAAATGCCAACACTCATCATCAACCACTTCAAATTTAAACCCCTTTTCTTGCTCTTGGTCCTCATCAAACAAGTAGGGCCTTAACTTACCCTCGCATTGTTCAAAGTCATTGTGAACCAAATTGTAAGCAGCTGTGGAAGTCACTTGTTATTGCTTTCAAACAGCCAACAATAGGGATAAGATAGGCTGGGAAGTAACATCACTATCATTTATAATTGAAGCCATAATGGTCTTCATGTAATCCTGAATAAATTTATCATGTTCCTCATTGATAGAATCCATGAAAAAAATAAGATCATTACATTCACAATCAATCATAAGAATGCACGATCTCACCTGTGCCATCAACTCTAGGACCTTGACCCTCTTCTCAAAAGAAGGACTCCTGATATCGCCTATCCCATCAAGGCTTTCAATAATCTGCTGCAATATATCCCTCATTTTCCCAACATTATTGAGGAGCCGTAATCCTTATAATTTGACTAAGGTAAAGAGTAACGGTGAGCCTTATCTCCTCATTTCCGTGTCTCAATAACTCGTGCTCACCCAAAGAAGTCACTGCTGGAGCCATTGCCATTTGAAACAAATTAGAAGGCGACTGTCCAACAAAACTTAAACATTCTTCTATTCTTCTCAATGTGACCAAGGTATCATCCCTAGGTCGACTGCAAAGCTTGCTACCTGTTTCGTAGAGTATTCTAGCTAACCACTTTCCATCACCAAATACCAACTCTATGTCACTGTCTGAATCCATACCTTTTAGATCTGAACTAGAAACAATGAATGCTGGTCACTCAACATAGGAAAAGATATGAACCCATTGAATAATTGATCTTACACAATACAGGATGGCAGGAACCGCTCTGATACCACTGAAATATCCCACCCCTTCTTGAGATATTTGCTAACTGTTTTGTTCTGCTTTTTTTGAGTTTTATGTTTTGTAACTCTTTGGTCTTGAATGATTTTAAATGTTTTAAAGATATATGCTAGGAATGCAAATGAAGAATATTGACAAATGCAAACAAGAGAAATGCTGCAACAAATATAATAAACTTTCAATTCAGATTTTATTGATACTTCAGAAATTACAATATCAATCATACCCGGGAGCCAAAGCTTTTATTTGCAGGTCTGAAACTATCATATCAGCCAACTAGTAACCTCCATTAATGGACACCTTGTACAAAATACTGATTTTCTACAGCATAGAATGAATGCCAAATAATGTCTATGAATGTGATGCCAAGAATGAGTCAAACTGGCAACCAAAACCTAGGTGCTTTCTTCCCAGCAACCACACACCTCAATCCAGCAATGGTACGGCCTCTAGTAATTGTACGGCTTGCTGTAGCAACAGTACGGCCTGCTGAATGTAACAACAAATAATTGATGTCTAGCAATGAACTTCCTCAATGAAGTTCTGATCTGCATAGTATGTCCTGATATTTCTTGAGATATGTGTCTCCAACATGCACAAATGTGACCTCTGAGTGAAGCTACTCGAAACAACAGTCCTTGGATGGTATCTCACATCTGTAGGTTGCTCAAATTAGAGAGAATGGACGTTCTCCATGATCACATTGAAGAAGAAACTCCTATTTTCTCCTCACAGCCAAAGTTCATCAAAATGCCAAGTGTTGAATGATAATCAAGAATGAGTAATTTGCTTTTTGAGTGCCTTATATATCACTTCTCAAAATGCACGATTCCCATTTGCAATTAAATCATTAAAATATATTAAATTCATTTGCTTTTGTTGTGACTTTATAAAATCACTCAAGTGGGTGCCCATAACAAGTACTTTTATAATTTGACTTTATATAATTAAAAAACCCCTTTATAATAAAGTCAAATAAGTCATTATAATATTCACTTAATAATTAATTATTATTAAAGTAGTAACTTTAATAATAATTATAATATCACAACTCCCTCAATAATCATCATGTACTTATTCTGTTAGCGCTAGGGGGAAGCCTACTGAAACCTCTGCTCACTCGGGTGCCTTGCTATAAATAGTATGGTTGGCCCCCAACATCCCATTGACTTACTAAATATAGTAAGTATGCATAAATGAAGCCAAAAACCCATGGAGATGATCGCTTTTGAATATGCCAATGAACTGGAGGATAAAACACTAACAACTGCCATTCGGAGAACTCATTAACACCCACATAAGGCCCTCTAATGACCATTATTAGCCTACGAGGACTTGATGATAGGCTAATCCATCAAACTCTGACGCTTGCTAAAAAGGGGACATTAGAAAATCCATATTGGGCCTATTGTTACATAATGATCTTAAGATATACTTCTTGTTAGAGGACTCCAATTGAAGATTTCAAAGATCATTTTGAGGAAATTGATGAATCCACTACCTTCTAATTCTTTTATAGCCTATCAAAACATTTCAGGATTTATTCCTCTTTATTTTTCGTGCTTTTTTTTTCCATATCCATTTCCCCTTCTAAAAAGAGGGGGTTATAGCAGTCCAAACACCAATTTTTGATTTTTAGAGGCGTCCTCTACACTAGAGGCCAAGCTCCCACTAGTAGGGTCTGTGTTTACTAGCATTTGGAAGGACTTTGAATTTTCAAAATTTCAACCTTCACATGAGCATTAATTCTTTCAAGAGCTAGTTGTTGCACATTTTTCCTTGGGGAAGACTTGAATTAATTCATGATTTCTCTTTATTTATCAATTCCTTATGGGAAGGAGGGTTATCAATCTTTATCACCACAACTTCTCCCTCAAATAGTGGGTCACTCAGAGAGTTGAGACCATTACTATTTTCAACAACTGAGAATCCACTACTTAGAGGGAGGAGCATTCATCTGCCCTTCCCATGATCTCAACATGATTATCAACCTCCATTGATTTTCCTACTCATTAGGTGAAGGACTGGGCTTCTCAACATCATTTTGAGAGCTATTCATTTCTTTTTCAGTTTCTTTTCTCATAAAGGCTCCTATAGAATTCTTAACAACTTCAGGGCAATTTTTCCTTAAATGACCATTTCTCTTATGGAAGAAACAAGCATTCAAATTACCAAGTAGCTCAACTTCACAATTAATCACTTTATCGTCTAATTGAACAAATAGCAAATCAAGAATTTCAACCTTAGGTAGCAAAGAAATTAACACTCTAGCATTCGAATGGGGAAGCATCATTCTCGTTTCTTCAATTTGCATTACAATATCTAGAATGACTTTGCACAGTTGAGGAGGCACATTTTTCACCTCCATCCATCTTGGGGTAGAGTTGGCAACAACCTCCTCATTTTTGACATCATGCGATCAAGGAACAACCCTAAAGACAGATTTACCTAAATTCAAAAATTCCTTTTTAATGACTCTTTCTTGCATACCATGGCTCTTGGAAAAAACCACAAAAAGCCCATTTTGAAGCATTTTGCAAAAATTAACATAAATCCCCATTTTTTCCCCAAACATTGCTGATCCAATCATCAAATTTTTTTCAGGACAAAAAATTATTATCCAAACAAAGAAAAAATATTGCAACATTTTTCAACTTGTTTTCTTCACTTCTTATTGCCTACAACATTTCTAGATTGGGAGAAATGGAAAACACCTTGGAAGAAGAAGGTGCCTTATCGTTGTTTCCCTCTTTGGGGATTCCTCCTTCAACAACAACTCTTGCTCCCACATCTCTTCTCTTGGCCCCCAAATTTCCTCCATCACTTGTAAAATTCCCCACTCAAAATGCAACGAAATTTTACCATTTTTTCCAGTTTGACAATGCAAGCATTTTGTCAAACAGTTTTCCCCCAAGCCAATAATCTAATCAATTTGTATTACTTGATTGAAAGTTCTTGGATTACATTTTTGAATAGTTTCCAGTGGTTTAATCACAATAATTCCAAAAGTATTACAGTTCAAATAGTAACATTCATTCATGCCAATACATGGTGCTGGAAATAAAATTTACAACTGAGAATATTATTCAAAAATACAGACAATATATGTTTATTTGTATCTGACCTGATAAATATCAGTAACACTATTCATATGGCACCCAAACTGCTCCCAATCACTGATTTAGTCTACAACAGGTGAAATCATCTTCTTGCTTGGCTACACGACTTTCCCCCACATGAGCTGCGATTATCCTTTAGACCCACAACTTACTAAGAAGCTTGGGACAATATTAAAAGGCCCAATAATCTCCAAATAATTTCAATATTCTCCTCTTGACTGGCTCTGACTTCTACATAGGAATCTCACACCCGATCAACTCTAATGCCTCCTCTATGAAGGCTGACGATTATTCAACCAATCGTGGCTAGCAAAACATGGGACGACAACTTCCATTTCAGCTATTCAAGGTCCACGTCTCTTTGGTATTATCACTCATGGCTCAGCTCATCTAAGGTAAGCTGCGATTCATGTCTGGGTCACGCCAGTCTTACCAAGAGTATTACGGTGGCCACCACAAATATTTTAGGCTTGGAATATCACACCAACCTTAGAATAGACAATCGTTATCTTCAACAGAATGCTCAAATATCATATATTCGATGCTTTCAGAATATCAATGCTTAAAGTTAATAACCTGCATTCACCATCCTGATGGAATAATTTGCCATAGACAATAGCAGGAGTATGACCAAAACATTGCTACAATAGTAATTATCTATGAACCTTGAAATCCTCTGCAAATAATAAACTAGATATCCTGAAATTTGTCTCCAAAGGAGACTTCACAAATTCGGAAATAATCTGCAATCCACATGCTAGGGTGGATAGTTTCACCACCGAACCTTGCAACCCTCAAGCTCCTTGAGCTTCACAACCAGCCATGAAGGAAAACAGTTATCTTTAATAATCAAATGAGCCTCCAAAATTGTATTTTGTATCTTCCCGTGAATAGGCCCTCTAATATTTTCCCTCCTTTAATATATAAATATTTAACTTTAGAGGGAAAATATAATATAAAGTGACTTTTAATATATTAATATTTTACTTAAGTCATTTAATAAATATTAATTAAATAATATTATTCATAAGATTTGACTTTAGGACAAATAATATTAAATAATTAATAATTGATTCCCTTAATTAAAAATGGCCCACGAGAATCGTATAGGCTATTCAACCTTAGAAACTGCTAGTTGGAAGGGGACATTACACTCCTCCCTTCTCGGAATTGCTTGCCCTCAAGCAATTGCAGATTAAGATGTTGAAGGATCTGTTCTCCTTCCCAAGTGGCATCTTCCCTTGGTAAATCTCTCCATCTAACCAGATAGTCCTTGACTGTTTTGTTCCTTAGTTTCCTCTCCCTTACTTCTAGAATTTCATCTAAAATCAATTTTCCTTCCTCATCAAGGGGAGGAAGCTTTGCTGAAGTTGTCACCCGCTGTCCTAGTGCCTTTTTTAGGCATGACACTTGAAAAACATTGTGTATCCTGCTACTCTTTGGTAGCTCGAACTCAAAAGCTACCTCTCCCACTCTCTTGATGATTTTGTTAGGGCGATTTTTTTTTGTTTTTGGGTACGTAGAATAAGAAGAATATGCAAAATGTTTGTTTTATATTTCTTTCATCATGATGAGTACATACATAGATAATTTCATAACTTTGCAAGGAAATATGGAGGGTATTACATCAAAGTTTAATAACACTAATATCAAAAATCAGAAGTTTAGGGAGTTATATCAGACCTGATAAGACACCTTTAACAGCAGTTTGCACACCTCAGAAAGTGCAGATCATAACCAAGTTTGCAGACCTAACCCCAAGGGAAAAGGTACAACTCCATAGGAGGGCGATTTGCTTTATAAAATCAGAACTTCACTGATAAATGCAAGTGAAGAGTCACCATGAGGCTCCCAGCAATGAGGAATCCATTGGACTGATACCCAGAATGATGTCTTTTCACACTGCGGAGATATGAACTTTTTGGTGCTTCCCAACCACTCAAAAATAATAATTTTCAGGATTCAGAAAACTCATATCAGACCTCAGAAAATGGATTAAACCAGCTCCAAATCACTCCAAAAATGGCACACCACACACCAAGCCAAAAACTCTAAAACCCAACTCAAAATACTGAAAATATCTTCATATTTCACCATCCAAAATGCACCTGAAATATCAAAAATCCCTGAAAATGTGATGAACTGAGCTTCAACCAGCTAGGATGGATATTTCACCATCGAAGCCAACAACCAAGAAGAGGGTTTTCATCCTCGACCAACGATGTAGAAATCTGGAAACAATTCAGCAGAGTATCCGTATGTTGTCAAAGCCTGCATACCTCAAATGAGAGCTCCAAAAGGAATAAATAGAGAAAGAGGTAAGAATTAGGGCAACACATTTTCAAACTCTCATTTTCCCTCCAAAAGCTATGCCCCTTTCTAGCTCTCCATATTTTAACATTAAACTTTAGTAAAATTACATGAAATTCCCCCCAAGGGGGCCGTCCACCTTTTGAGGCATAAATTAAGCCTTGAAAAATGATAAATAATCCTCCTTTCTAGGCATCACATAAAATAAAGCATTTGCCCCTTTTTTAAAACAACGTTACTTGACTATACCAAGGGGGCCTCTTATGAACCCACACTCTCCTCACTTAAGTTAATTAGCAACATTATAAAACTTAAGTGACAATAAATCAATATTAATTTGACCACCAAGAGAACTCACCACTGCCAAAAATAGAAAGCTCTACACTGAGCTATTGGATGAATGAAGCCGAGACCAGGTACTAAAAATAGCACTACTAAAAATAGTGAGTCAAATCACCAAGTTGACCCAAATAGAGCTTGACTGAAACTTACTAAAAATAGCCATTGCTAAAAAATAGCCATTTTTATTGGAGAGGACCCCAAAAAAACCCACAAAACTCATCATAGGACGCTTAGTCCCCTAACCAAATCCACTTAGCCTACAGGAACTGGAATAAGCTAATGGAAACTCAGATTGACTATGAGCAAGAAGGGGACATGACAGTCTCAACTTCTGGGCACCACTCTTCTTCAATGATGATTGCTTGTATGGCTGAAAGTGAAGGTAGACCAGGTCCCCAAGCTCAAAGGTACGCTCTATCTTGTGTTTGTTAGCATAAATCTTCTTTTGGTTTTGAGCATGATGCAAATTATCCTTAAGTGACCAAATGCCATATCCATAAATGAATAAGCATCATAACCGTACACGACTTTGAAGGGTGACATCCCAATGGACATGTGATAAGTGGTATTATAGCAATACTCACCCCAATGTAGCCATCTAATCATGCCCTCTGCTGCCCCACAACATAGTTGCGTAGATAACTCTCAATCCATTTGTTCACTATCTTTGTCTGCTTGTCTATTTGAGGGTGATAGCTGGTGCTCGGAGTCAACTCTGTGCTTGACAATCTGAATAACTCCTGGTAAAAAGCACTAAGGAAACAACTATCAGTATCACTAACAATGTTCTTTGGTAATCCATGTAGCCTGAATACCTCTCTGAAGAATAAGTTTGCCACCTGGGGTGCCTTGTACTCTTGATGAAATAGCCATGAAGTGTGCAAATTTAGTCAACCGATCAACCACTATGAAAATACAATCTCTACCTTGCACCTTTGGAAGACTAGTGATGAAGTTCATCAATATATTGGCCCATTTTTGCTCTGGAATGGGTAAGGGTCAGCAGGGAAAGTGTGCGCACACTTGTTCCACTGACAAGTTGTGCATTCTCTAATACGATGCAAAACATCATCTTTGAGGCCCTTCCAAGAGAACCTCTCTCTAATCTTCCTGTAGGTTTTGAAGAAACTTAGATGTCTTGCCAAAGGAGTGTGTCATGAACAACTCTCATAATTTGCTACTTCAACTTAGATTCGAGGACCAAATATATCCTATCTTTGTAGTAGATGTTATCATCCACTACCTTGTAACTAGCATCCTGAATTTTGTTGTCCATCAACTCACAAGCAACAACATTTTTGGAATACTCAACCAGAAGATGAGCTTTCCAATCTGCTGAAATCTCAAACAAGGAACATATGGTGGGCTTCCTGGATAGAGCATCGACAACTATGTTCTTGTTCCCCTTCACATACTCTATATCAAAGTCATATGCCTAAATCTTGTTGAACCATTTTTGCTTACGTTCATTTAATTCCTTTTGCTCTAGGAAGTACTTCAAACTATTATGATCAATCTTGACTACAAATTGCCCACCAACCAAATAGTGCTTGAACTTCACCAACACATGCATGATGGTGAGCATTTCCTTGTCGTAGATAGAGTATAGTCTCTTAGCATCTTGGAGCTTCCTGCTCTCATAGGCAATGGGATACCTATTCTGCATTAACATTTCTCCAATCCCCTCTCTTGAGGCATAACATTCCAACACAAAGGGTTGGGAGAAATTTGACAATGCAAGAATTGGATAGGTACTCATGGTCTCCTTGAGTTTGTCAAATGCTTACTGAGCCTCATTGGTCCATCTGAAAGCACCCTTGCTAGTGAGATTTGTGAGAGGTGCCCCAAGTTGCGAAAACCCCTTAATAAATCTCTTGTAATAACTGCATAGGCCAAAGAACCCTTGTAGCTCCTTGAGTGTCCTTAGTGGTGGCCAATTTAAAGTCGCCTAGATCTTTTCTTGATGCACTTGAACTCCTTGCACACTGATGATGTGGCCTAAGTACAATATCTTTGTCATACCGAACTCACATTTGGAGGCCATAACATATAATGATTGTGCCTCCATAATACCCAACACCTCATCAAGATGCTTTAGGTGGTCCTCCCATGTTTAGTTGTATATCAATATATCATCAAAGAACACAAGTGTTAGAAATCTGAAATAAATTGAATAACCAATATCTTCTATGAGAGTGAAAAGCTATAAAACTGTAAATGAAATAACACAATTACAGACCTGAGATTCCAAGAGATGTGAAAATGTCAAGATGACAAGATTGCATTAGGAGCTCAAAGCAAATCTATAGAATAATGATTGTATGCATCAAAGTGCATGTATGCCAAAGTATGCAACTATGCAAGGGAATGAGTGAAAATACAAGCTAGGTAGTGAGTTTATATAGAACTAAGGAGATGATGGAGGTGGCAAATCCAACCAATAGGAATTAACCACCAAAAGTGGAAAGTGTTCCACCCTTTAAGGAAGGGGACACCACATCTCTTATCTCCTAGTTATTAAATGATAAACTCACTTTATTATCCTAAGTAGTTTTAATTGAGTGTAGGAAAAACCTAGGACTAAGGGAAAATAAATTAACCCACTAGGAAAATAAAAACCCACACCAACACCCCTCCTTAAGTGCAACTTAGGAGGATGTAAAAGATGATGGGTCCTGACAAATGAAGCCATGTTAGGTACCCATGCAGATATAAAATTCCCCTCCCCCTGCTGCCCAAAGAGATCCAATGGTAGATGTCCGAAATTGGATGTAGAAGATGATCCATGATTGTCAAACAATGTTCCTCCCTTTAGGAAGAAACAAAACCAAAGGTGTATGTGAGCTATCTCTCCAATCCTGAAAGGAATATGTAGGAAACTCAAGATGTATGGAGTCTCTGAACTCGGCTCAAGTATCCCCATGTCAATGCTAAAGCCTCCCACAATCAAGTTAGGCGTTCTAGGCCACATTGCTAAAAATGAAAACTCAAAATATCTGATGTAGAACACCATCCAAAGACTCAAATATCTCCTTTGAAGATGTCTCCTCCAAATGCTGATCCAAAGTATCCACACTCATGTCAAATTGTGAGGAATGATCATGTGGAGATTGAACAAGAGGATCAAAGTGTTACCTCGCAACAAATGAAGAAGAATCAACTTCATCAATAGCGTCTCCCAAATTTGTAGTAAGTGTCTCCATAAACAAATTTGAAATACCTGTCAAGAGATTATCCCAGAAAGTTGAATCTGAAAGACAATGTATGTCCTGCTGTAAAGAATCATTGGAAACTTTCGAAGAAGCAACACTAGAATCTAAAGTAGCAATAGTAGATTGAGGAGATGGAATGCAAGGTTCAAGAACTGTATAACTAGTGAGAATACTCAAGTTCAAGTAACCAAAATTCTCCTCAAAATCAAAGTCCACACTAGAAGTGTGATCATCATCCAAAGGATCAAAGCCATTATCAGGAACAAAATCTGAAAAGGTGTACAATCGAGATGCATGATCAACCACCCTAGTAGCAATTATCTCTCTGCTCTCCAAATCTCTGATAAGAATTGAATCAAGAGTGAATTCCATAGTCTTCCTTGCTCCACTATGAGTAACTTGATAGATGGAAAGAAGATTATTAGACAAATGAGGTACACATAATACATCATTGAAAGTACCATCCTTGATATCAACATATCCCTTCCCAATTACGTTCATATATGTATTGTTGCCCATCAAAATAGGTGGCATAACACAAGGCTCAAATGAAGAGAACATGGACTGTGAAGAAGCCATATGATGAGAAGCTCCTGAATCTAGAAGCCATTTCCCTAATCCAAGACTTGTAGTGGCACAAAGAGCTTTTCCTTTATGTTTGTCTGATGTAGAAGCATAAATAGCATGACCTTTTTCCTTTTTCTTTGTAGATTCTTGGTTTGATGAAGATGGAGATTCAGTGACCCCTTTTTTACTCCTCTCAAGAAGATGTATGAGGTGATCTATCTGTTTTTTCATACATTTGTGTTCATCATGACCAAGTTTCTTACGATAAGCACATTTTGCCTTATCCTTAGATTTTCCTTGATTTAAAGGTCTATTGTCTACATTAGAAGCAGATGGAGATATATCTGAAGCATTCTCTTCTTGATTCTTTTGTTTCTTACTTTGTTTGCCATTATCTTTTTGATCTTTAGTGTCGTGACTTGCAACCAAAGCATGAGATTTAGAAGATTTGAAGTGCCCATTTGAACCAACTTGTCCTGTTCTTTTGCGAGTTCATTAGCAAACACATCAAAAGAAGGCATTTTGTAGGAAGCTCTTAAGGCACTTTTAGTGGCATAGAATGTAGAAACAAAGACTGAATAATCTGGACCAAGTTTAAAGAGAATACTTAAGATCAATTATTTATCATCTTTCTCAATTCCACACTGTTTCAATTGCAATCTTATGGCCTTTAGTTTGGTGAAGATGTCCTGTATTGTGTCAAAACTTGAAGGACTTAAACCTATTAGCTCATTCTCCAATTGATGACCTATTAATTCATCTTGTGTACCAAAAAGTTTTTCCAATGTTGTCCAAACTTCATTTGGTGTAGACAAAGATTCAACTTGAAAGAGCAAATATGGAGATACAGACATACATAAGGTTCCAAATGCTTCATCACACTTATTAAATCATTTTGTCTTTTCTGCATCAATTGTTGGTTCAGTTTCTAGTCCCATTATTACCCTATACAATCCGTACTTTTTCAAGTAGAGGGACATTTTATTTTTCCAATCAAAATAGTTGTAGGGTGTTGATATATGAATTGTTGATTGATCCGTTTTAGGCAGAAAAAAAATTGTTTGTGAGTGCATGAAAAGAGAAAGCAAACTGCAAAAGAGACACCAAGAGACCCCCCCTTTCCACTAGTCTTAGAAATCACCCCACCAAGATGTTACAACATTGGCACTTTATGATTAGTGCATTTACATAGCCTTTTTCCAAGAGACAATGCTCAATAGGCCCACAATGATCAAAATTATAAATTCTGATACAAAATGAACCAAAGCTGAAATCTCAAAAAATTAGCCTTGTAGCTGTGTATTACTCTTCAATACCTTTCCGACACCTATTTGTTTCCAAAAAACGAAGCTCTGAGGTGAATGTTATGGCCTATTGAAGAAAAAATGCAACAATAGCTTCAACTTGTAATATTTGGCAGAAAATAGAAAAAATTATTTTCAAAACCTCTATAGATGGAAAGTGCTCATCTCCAGCTTTCCAACGATATCTTGTTTGCCAAAAACGGACACCGTGGTGAGAAGTTATGATTTTTTTAAAAAATGGCTGAATTTAGTCTACAGTGACGACCCCCTTTGACGAAACAAAAATTTGCCAAAAATCAAATTGCCTAATATAGACAAATTTTATATGAGAATAAGAGTTTTGGGTCTTTTGAATGCAATGGAAAGGTCTGTTTGGGACGAAAATGCTCCTACAAAAAGCTGTTAGCTAGATTTGAGCTTCAAACCCTTGTTTGCTACTGTGTCATATGGTGGCCAAATTGAGTGAAATAAAAGCCAAATCTGACTTTCTTGAGCCTCCCGATGCAATGAGACAGTAAAAAAGTGCTACCATTATAGCCTGGATAGCTGCAATCACCAAATCTCACCAAAAACACATGTAAATAGAGGATTAATAGATCTTCATAATTCCTTTTTGATTCTCCAAATCGTATTGAAATGCAAGAGAAGAGCATACGAGAATTTACAAGATCATACAAAAACTCCAATCTCTTAATCAGGAATCCAAGTACTCAAAACTCTCAAAATCTAAGCTTTGATACCATGTTAGAAATTTGAAATAAATTGAATAACCAAGATCTTCTATAAGAGAGATAAGCTATAAAACTGTAAATGAAATAACGCAATTATAGACCCGAGATTCCAAGAGATGTACAAATGTCAAGATGACAAGATTGCATTAGGAGCTCAAAGCAAATCTGCAGAATAATGATTGTATGCATCAAGGTGCATGTATGCCAAAGTATGCAACAATGCAAGGGAATGAATGAAAATACAAGCTAGGTAGTGAGTTTATATAGAACTAAGGAGATGATGGAGGTGGCAAATCCAACCAATAGGAATTAACCACCAAAATTGGAAAGTGTTCCACCCTTTAAGGAAGAGGACACCACATCACTTATCTCCTAGTTATTAAATGATAAACTCACTTTATTAGCCTAAGCAAGCTTAATTAAGTGTAGGAAAAACCTAGGACTAAGGGAAAATAAATTAACCCACTAGGAAAATAAAAACCTACACCAACAACAAGAAGGAACTTACACAACTACTTATTAAAAATATGACTCATGCAAGATTGGAATGTTACGAGGGCATTGGTCAACCCAAAAGGCATGACCAAGAACTCATAATGCCCGTAGTGGCACCTGAAAGCCGTCTTATGAATGCCCTGTTCCCGCACTTTGATCTAGTGGTATCTTGATTTGAGATCTATCTTCGAGAAGAAGATAGCCTTGTCCAACTCATCCAACAACTCGTCAATCTTGGGAATTGGATACCTGATTTTGATTGTCTTGTTCAAAGCACGATAATCAATACACATCTTGAAAGTTCTGTCTTTCTTCTTCACCAAAACCATAGAGGAAGCAAAAGGACTTGAACTAGGTCTGATATGTCTCATATCCAACAACTCCTTGATGGCTTTCTTGATCTTGTCCTTGAACTTCTTTGGATGCTGATAGGGAGTGGTGATGATTGGTTTGGCTCCCTCTGGCTCAATGGTATTTTCAAATCCTCTATCAAGTGGCCTCCTTGGAGGAATATGACTACACTGCAATTGTGCAATACCTCCTGCAAATCATCCTGGTAGTGCTTAGGCTTGCTATCCATGGACATAGAGGAGATCAAACATTGTGCTACCCATGCAACATCCCCATGTCTAAAAATGCTCTCCATTCTTTTTGCCGAGACAGCTCTAGGAGCACCGTTAGACATTCCCCTGAAAACAACTTTCCTACCATCTATCTTAACCTTGAATTCCATGTTTTGAAAGTTTTGTGAATACTTCCCAAGTGAGTGTAGCCACTAGATGCCCAAAATAGCATTGGTGTCTTCTAAGTCCACCACATAAAAATCATCAGTAACTGTATAGTTACCTAATGTGATGCTCATTTGTGGAACCTTCTACACATGCGAAATTTGATATCCATTTGCAACCATGACGTTAAAACCCTCGTGGTTCACAATCTGCAGTTCCTTCCTAGTAACCATTGTAGAATCTTTAAAGTTGTGGGTAGCCCCACTATTGATCAGAACTGTTATCCTCTATCCCTGTAACACTCCACAAACTCTGAAAGAGTTGAATTTTGATGTACCAAACATAGTTGAAAGAGTACCACCCTTCACCCCCTTAGGTGGTGCCTCATTGGCTTGCAGTTGCTCATCATCTGAATCACTTTGTTCGATGCCCTGGTTATGATCAAATTTCTCCTCTTCCTCACTATCAGAAACTATCTCTATATAATGCACCTTTCCCAAGGCTCTCTACAGTTGAAGCACAATTTCTTTCTCCGCAACTTTTGTCTAGTCTCATCATCCAATCTGTTTTTCTTGGCCGACTCTTTTTGAAATGGTTTCTTGCTTTTGCCCTTCTAAGAGGTAGAACCCTTTGACTGAAATTTGTTTTTCAAATTGGTGGAATCCATGTCCCTAGCTTTTTTGATTGCCACTTGTAGCGAGCTAGGATTGAGTGCTTTGATCCAACCCCTTAGAGGGTCCAACAAGCCATCCATAAACAAAACCAACAATCTCCTCTCTGATATATCAGTAACCAACACAAAGAGTCTCTGAAAATGAACAATGTAACTATCAACCGATCCCCACTGTTTCAATTGAGCCAACTCCTTGAAATTGAGCTAAGGATCCTTGTTATCAAACCTCTCGATTAACCTTTCCGTAAACTCAACATAGGATGTGATATGATCATGGCCCATGGTGACCATACCATGATGCCACCACTCATGAGAAATTCCATCTAGATGTATGG
This sequence comes from Sequoia sempervirens, assembly GCA_007258455.2. NCBI lineage: Eukaryota > Viridiplantae > Streptophyta > Pinopsida > Cupressales > Cupressaceae > Sequoia > Sequoia sempervirens. The sequence continues at coordinate 17,138 of VDFB02284065.1, read as the reverse complement.
CAGCATATTTGATCGCTTCATCTTATGGCATTTGATTAATTTGGAAGTGTCAACCTTCTGAACCGAAGCATGTGCTGAAGTCTTCCCTGAACCATCAAAGAAGGGCAATCTCAACTTACCAACCTTCCTCCTAAGGTCATTGTGGTGCTCTCTGTTGCCCTTGTTGGGCATATGTCTCATCCTAAGGTCTATGTAGTCACGAAAGGAGATATCATGCTGAAACCCTGACCTGCATCAATCCAATCCTGTTTGAGTTGATCTTACATTTCTATCAATGTGGGCTCATTGCCTTCCCGAGGCTCTACTTTGGGTGGGAATACAGACATTAAAGGCCTTGAATTAGCTGGTGTAGTATGCTGATTTGGAGTCTTGTTATTAATTGAATTATCCCCTTGGCCATTATTGCCTCTGTTATTGCCATTTCGGTTATTATTGTTATTGTTGTTGTTGTTATTGAGCAAGGTCCATGCCAGTAAATCCATCAATTGAGCCATACATTGATTTGTTGTTCTTTGTTATGCCAACCATGTATTAAGAAGGTCTGTAGGATACCCTCTATCACCCATCTCTACCTCTCTATGTGCACCACCTCTTGTAGAGGAATCACCACTATCTGAGGAAGATCTTTTATGTATCCCCAATATACCTGAAGTAGTTTTCCCTTTCGGAACCTAAGTGGGCTGCCACTGTCTCCTTAATTCTTTGTTATGATATCATCTCTCTCTATCACTCATGAAAGCCACAGGTTAGCAGGAAAACCAGCTCTGATACCACTTTAAAATTCCCCACTCAAAATGCAACAAATTTTTTACGATTTTTCCTAGTTTGACAGTGCAAGCATTTTGTCAAACAGTTTGCCCCAAGCCAATAATTTGATCAATTTGTATTACTTGATTGGAAGTTCTTGGATTACATTTCAGAATAGTTTCCGGTGGTTTAATCACAATAATTCCAAAAGCATTATAGTTTGAATAGTAACATTCTTTCATGCCAATACATAGTGCTGGAAATGAACTTTACAATTGACAATATTATTGAGAAATACAAACAAAATATGTTTAATCGTATCTGACCTGATAAATATTAGTAACACTATTCATATGGCACCCAAACTGCTCCCAATTGTTGGTTTAGTCTACAGCAAGTGAAATCACCTTCTTGCTTGGCTGCACGACTTCCCCCCATGTTAGCTGCGATTATCCTTTAGACCCACGACTTACTAAGAAGCTAGTGACAATATTAAAAGGCACGATAATCTCCAAATAATGTCGATATTCTCCTTTTGACTGGCTTTGACTTCCATGTAGGCTCACGATTATTCTACCAATTGCGGCTAGCAAAACATGGGACGACAACTTCCATTTTGGCTCTTCAAGGTCTATGTCTCTCTAGTATTATCACTCATGACTCATCTAAGATAAGTTGCGATTCATGTCTGGGTCATGACAGTCTTACCAAGAGTATTACGGTGGCCAGCACAAATATTTGGGGCTTGGAATATCACGCCAACCTTAGAATAGATAATCATTATCTTCAACAGAATACTCAAATATCATATATTTGATGCTTTTAGAATATCAATGCTTAATAACCTACATTCAACATCTCGATGGAATAATCTGCCATAGACAATAGCAGGAGTACAGCCAGAACACTGCTACAATAGTAATTCTCTATGAACCTTGAAATCCTCTACAAATAATAAACCAGATATCCTAAAATTTGTCTTCAAAGGAGACTTCACAAATTTGGAATTGATCTACAATCCACAGGCTATGGTGGATAGTTTCGCCACCGAACCCTGCAGCCCTCAAGCTCCCTAAGCTTCACAATCAGCCATGAAGGAAAACAATAATCTTCAATAATCAAATGAGCCTCCAAAATTGTATTTTGTATCTTCCTGTCAATAGGCCCTCAATAATATTTTCCCTCCTTTAATAATTTAAATATTTGAACTTTAGAGGGAAAATATAATATTAAAATGACTTTTAATATATTAATATTTTACTTAAGTCACTTAATAAATATTAATTAAATAATATTATTCATAAGATTTGACTTTAGGATGAATAATATTAAATAATTAATAATCGATTCCCTTAATTAAAAATAGCCCACAGGAATTGTATAGGCTATTCAACCTCAAGACCTGCAAGTTGGAAGGGGACATTACATCACTCGAGACAAAAACCTTAGCAGAGGCTGGAATACTAGCACAGTTGGCATCAAACCTTAGCGCCTTCTTGTATGTTGGTTTAGATTTTACCCCTTCACCCTGTGCAACAGAGCCCTCAATCACTTCAGCATTAAATATCTTTACATCCTCATTAAATCCACTTACCTTGTCATCAGCCGAGTCCCCTTTTGACCTTGACCTGGAGTATTTGACAGATACAGGGAATTAATAAATGGCGTCTACCCTAACATAAATAAACGGTGGCAGCCTACGACACAAACCCTGACCAATTGGACTGCCTTGAAATCCCGAGCTAAGCCAAATAACTCAGCAAGGAAGGTAGGAAAAGGGGTTAGATTCAAATCTGCCACCAAGCCAACCTGAAGACAAAGAAACATAATTACAGTTAAAAGAAAAACACCAAAAGCAACACAGCAGAAAACTGGAACACGGCTAACCAAGGAGGACAAAGAAATCCAAGAACGTTGAAGAGGACTAATCCAAGCTTCTTTTAGCGAAAACAAGAGCTCCAAGGTGCAGCAATGGGGGAAGACCATTCGTATTCCTCAGAGCACCTGTCACCCTCCCTTGAGTTCCTCCTCAATCAAGTGGGAAACAAAATTGGAAAAAATGTTTTGAAATATATCATTGAAGGAAAGGATTCCCATAAGGAGGGAAACTGATCAGTCAAGGAAATTTTGAGACTAGAACGAAAGAAAATATGAACTGTTGACTTGTTAATGCAACTCTTTCACTGCATAAAAAATTCATTTTTCTTTTGTTCCTGTTCTTCTGTAAACACTATTGACCTTTGTAATGTCCCCTTCTCAAACCTGATCTTTCCAGTGACCGTTGGCCTTTTTTCTGGAAACCCGAAGGCTAGTCGGAAGGTAAAATTAGGGTTTCCTATTTTTAAGGATGTCTTTGCTCGGAGTTGGTGGATTCAATGGCGGATTCTTTCTGGGTTTTCAGAGAGCTTCGTAGTGGTATGTTCATTTCGGCATTCTGAGCATTTCCTGGAATTTACTATTTTTAGTAAATTCTATTTTTGGCAGTTTTTCAGTTGGGTTCAGCATGGTTGACTTCCTACTTCAGTTTGGTTAGTTGACTTGGTCATTATTGGCTTCAGGCACAATTGGAGAGATAAGTTGATATATTTAATTAAAAAAGTCACGTTTTAATATTATATTCGAACGTTGACCCTTGGCCTAGTCTATTGACGTTATGTTGTTTTGAAAAGTGGTCTTTTTGAGGGTGGCGCCTTCATTAAAGATTATTTTATTATTTACCAAAGTCAAAGCAAGCTTAAAGTGGGCGCATTTATCAAAGTATTAATTTTATTTAAAATGTCAATATTGAGCTCTAAAGGGAAAGGACGCCATCTTTGAGAAAGGATTAGGGTTTTGGCCTTGAAATGGATTTTAGGGTTTCGAGAAGTCAACAGGAAAATTATTAAAGGAAGATTTTGAGCCTCATTTCACATCTTTGGACTACAGTATCGTTATGCTGCTGGTTTGGCTCTGGAACTGCTTCAAGGAATGAAGGCCTCCTAGCTCGGGCATCGCTTCTTGTTTGCAAGACAACAACTAGTGGTGATTCAGTCTATTTTATGAGTTGCATTTAGTTTGTGCATTGTATTCAGCTTATTGCATTGTTAGATCTGATTTGCATATTAGTGGTTTTCAGCATATTGCATTATTTGATACAGCAGATTGTGTTTTTGTTTGTTATTCAAAAAATACAAAAATATAGCTTCTGGGTATTGTCTCAATCCATTTGTTTGTAAAGGGCGAACTTATTCTCCAAGTTATAGAATTTTTGATTAAGGCTGTGATTTTTAAAAGAGAATCGCCCCTCTTGCTGGGCTGTACAAGTCTGCATCACATTGGAATTCGTGCATAAATAAATTAAGGCATTTTAAGTTAGTTTCTTGCATCCATCCTAGGCGCCATCATAATAATTGAGTTTTGCATCTGAGTTGAGGTCATTTGGGTAAGAGAGGAGTGAGAGGAGGTCATTTGGTGAATTTCCATGTTGCTGGTTAAACATTGAAAAAGTACAGATCTGTCATATCAGTCATCAGAAAATCTGCATCTTCTTATTGATTTGGTGTTAAGGTTTCCTCATGGGCTTTGCAGAAGATCAGTTGTTGAGTGTACTATTTGAAGAACATCTAATATCTTGATATTGCAGACAATAATACCTATTGTAAGCTGGCAGTAGTACTGACCAGTTATTCTCTAATATTGCTTTATCATGATCTGTAATACTCATTCTTACTTTCAGTAATTGTTTGTAATAGTTACATCTCCGCCCTATGGTAGCTACTTTCCCACTCTGGGTCAGAAAGCACATTTTGGGTGTTGAGTCCTTTTTAGCAATTCAGTTATTTTATTCAAGCAGTGTTATTTGTAATCACTCCACCATATGGTCGCCCCTCACTCCATTCTGGATTGGGTAGCACATACTTGGTGTCGAGTTCCCCTTCAGCAATTAGAGTAGAAGATCCTCTGACCATATGTTTGCCATCATCGGCGCCATTCTTGGTTAGAGTTGCTTCCATACATTTTGGTTTAGTTGCTAACCTTAACGGGTACATTTGTTTGTAATCTGTTATTTGAAAAAAAACGAAAAAATTGGCTCGGAATATTTCAACCTTATATTAACATGATATTTAATTTTTTTTTGCTTTCTTCCATAAATGATGTTTCTTGGTTAGATCTTCTGAAATTATTAGAATGATTTTATTTTCAAATATTACACCAGAAAATGTTTTAGTCGGTATTGTTCTCCTCCCGTGTTTTTTAACCATATTTTTGCTGCTTTCTTTTACCTGGTATTATATTAATTGCTTGATAATCAAATATGTTTTTTCCTAACATTTTTGCTGGAAAAAGGCATGGGATTGGTTTGTTGTTTGACACGTAGCTCTGCGTTTGATAATAAGATTTTCTGATTAAAACTAAATGTAAGTGGAATGATGTGACCAAATCTGAATAATGTTTGAGAGGGTAGACTGAACTTCTAAAGAGCAAAATATTAAAGAGAAATTTAGAAAGAAGCTATATAGATGTTTGGGTATTCTTTCATGAGAAACAAATTTTAGAAACAGTTGAACTTGAAACATAAAATGCTACAAAGAAACATGCAACTGATAATATCCAATTGTCCAGTAAAAATGTCAAAAAGATGCAGACATTTCATAGTTTCTAATACTCCAAAACATTATTGGACCTCATTTTGTGATATGCCAAGCCAACCTGTCTCAAGTTGTGGAACTGAAAGCACTGTTTCTGATATTTGCATCCTATAACTGCATTTATGGTTCCTATTGATGCTCTTTATAATACATGTAACTACTTTTATGCCAATGTTGGTGCCAGTGTTATTACATAGGATTTTTATACCTTTATTATTTTTAGATTTCAGATATCTACATTGGCAACAAATCTTGGTGTTCGGAATATCACATTTCTAGGCTCAGGTCTTTTGCTGGCAAATTATATTGGTGCAATATTGGCTGCAGTTTACATGCCACAGGTAACCTAATTGTTTGCAATAAACTGTATGTTTTTTGTTGTCAGATTAGTTTTCCTTTGTTTGGTAATGTTTCTCATGCTGATAATTCTTTAGAAGTTTATACTATATTTATTTGAGAGTTTGAATGTTATAATCATTAATTTTTTGTGTAAAGGTGAAGCACACTTATTATATGACATTTCACCCTGATGACTTATTCTTGGATGTAAAAATATTGTGCAGACTTTCCAGTGCATGTTGATGGTATCTGGTCATGCCCTTTTAGCGGTGTTGTTGGGTTTTCAGGTTTTCTCCTCACATTATAGCTTGCAGTTTGATAGGTTGATGAATATTATTAACATCATCCAATATTATCTTTAATTGCTGTCCAAATGCAAGTGCGCCATTTTCTAAACTCACATACACACATATTTGGGTGGTGGGATTAGGGAGAAGGGGAGGGGAAAGAAGTGCAGGCAGGGTGAAGGGAGGGGGGAATTTTTAAACTTGTGCAGTGCTATGTAGTATGTATGCAATATTGTATCTGTTATTTTCAATTTATATGGTCTACCAATAGCTGTATACTCTTGTAAGTTGGCAAGAAATTACAAAAGATCTATGGTGAAATGTGCATGGTCAGAAAGGTCAACATACAAGATTAAATGTTTCTCATTCTTATTAGGCCCTTGGAAGTTGTTTTTTTTGTTTCATTAGTCCCAAAGGTAGCCTCTCATTTTGGCTTATTATGGCTTGAAAATTGCTTGTATCGTGTTTTCAAAACAAATGCCATTTTTGTCCTTGTAAGGAACCCAATATAGTTTATCCTTAGTAAGCCCAAGCTCTTGTCTAAACCGTGAAAGTTCATCTCTCAATAGTGTGTAATTTAAAATGCAATAGATGTTGAGGGGCCCATTTGGAGGGAATGGAGATTTGAGTAATGCAAATTACTTCTGCTACAAAACACCTCCATTTCAAGGTTAGACTTAAATTTCATCTTTCCTTCGAATAAATAAAAGGTGGGAATTTGACACCTTGAGGAATATTGGGTGAGTAGGTGCAAATGTATGTGGAAGATGTAAATTTCCTTTCAAACAATTTTTTTTAGGTTGATGAATTCTTCACTACGACTTAGTGGTCAAGGCCAAAGAAGCAGAAATTGCAAAAAATTGAGATTAATCGTAAAAATTGGAAATTCGAAGGTTTGCCAATTTTTTCCTCCATTGAATTGCAGTTTTCATTGAGCACTGATTTCTGTTGGTTTTCTCTGATTTCCACTAGATTTATTTAAGTTTAATTGCAATTTTTGAGGGTTTCAACCCACAATTACCCATAAAAATTTTCTGTGCAATTTTTGACAAAGCTTTTCTCGATTTTTGGTAGTGAGTTTCGACAATTTTTGTTAGGGTTTCTTTGGTATTTTTGTTGTGCCCTCTTTTTTTTCCTTAACTTCAATTTTTTTAATTTTCATTTGTTTTTATTTTTTTAAATTTATAAAAAATCTTATAACCATACTTTAATAATATTATATTATAATAATAATTTTCACAATATAATATTATTCTAATATATTATTAATATATAATATAATATATTGTAAAAAATATTAATATATTATTATAATATTATAATTATACTAGATATTAATATAATAATATATACTATTATATAATATAATTAAATAATTTATATTAATATATTAATATATAATTATTATAATTATATTATATATTAGATTATATTAATACATATTAATATATTATATATTTTTTTTAAATCTGATTTTTTCCTTTTTTTACCTATTTTTTCAAAAAATCATACTTTTGATTTTCTGTTTTTTTCCCCAAACGATTTTTGCTGCTATGGTCAAGGCAATATTGAAAGTATATTGAGAAAAGGTGAGGGGGTACATTTTTGGAAGGTTACTCTCCTTTGTAGCTAAAGAATGTAAAACATAATCCAAAGGGTAAACCCAAACCATATGGTCCTTATAAAAGTATATATAATGATAAGGTGAGAAGGCCCCTCAAGGAAATTAGGAACCGATAGAGAGAAAGAAGTAGAAGACAAGGTTAGATGAAAAAACCTATAATCATTTGAAAGTGAGACCCATAAAGGAAATCAAGTCTTGTCACACATATTTAGGAAAACTCCATAGTTGTCGGGAGACTAGTACCGGTACCGGTACAACTTTTTTTTGAAAATAGGAGACAAGGGTACTTGGAGACGCCATTATTTTTAATATAAATAAAAAATTAATAATTTATAGAAAATCTGAAAATATGATGGCATTGAACTTTCAAAACAATAATTTAATCACTCTTAGATGTGTCAAATACATTATGGTTTAATTTTTAAAGTTTCAAATGTTTAAAATTTAAAGTTTTTCTAGGTATTTTAGTGGGAGACATCGATTTTTGCAGCAGGAGAAGGCAGGGTTCTCGGGAAACTTCGGCGGAAGTCTCCAGCCTCCTGGAGACGTCTCCGGAGACGGTACCGGTCTCCAAGACGCATCTCTGAGGGGGGGAGATGCGTCTCCCGGCAACTATGGAAAACTCAAATGTAAAGAGCTAACATCATAATTCACTATCATGAGAGAACCAATATATGCTTTGCAAAATTCCATAGAAAAATGATGAGGGATTAGGGAGCCAAATTAGACAATCCTTGGAGGAAGTAGGGTAGTCTTCCTATCACCTTTCATAACACTCAAAGATGATAGATATCCAAAAGATGAGAGAAGATTGGTAATGTACTCTATTCCCCATGAGTTGTTATGCAAGAAAAGTGAGTTATTTGACTCTTGATTATGAGAAATAGAATGATGATACTCGGTGAGAGAGAGTAATAGGATATTATAGTAGTATCACATGGAGATGGTTATTCTCACTAAATTATTGAGGGTACTAGAATAGGTATAAGGAGGAAATAATCAATAGGGTAGCTCTTGAGGCAACTTACAAGGCCCTACTTATGAAAGTGTCAACCTCTTGAAGGAAATGGACAAAGCACCTTTGATAGGGTAACCAAAAATTGGATAGGAACTTCTTGAATCTTTATGCAAGAGTGATATCACCCTAATATCTCTTATACATTACACATGACAATAAATTATTCTTTCTCCACTTCAAGAGAACAAAGATGATAGTGGTTCCATATACATAACCTATAGCCTAATAATATGAGGGTAATGGAAAAATCCTAACCCACTTATCATCCAATTGACCCATAACTAGTTTAGAGGTATGCAAAGCATTTTTGGTATTCCATAACCCTAAGATATATCACAATATCATTGGCATAGAAAAAATATTTGTTGAAATATATATGTTACAAGTGGAACAAATTATTTGTTAGATGTAGCAAATTTAGAGGGTAGCTATCAAACTCATCTGATCCACAAGGCATAATATTGATCTTCTTGTCTATGCTTAATAAATATGGCTCAAATAATGTTAGGTGAACATTGTTGCAATTGTTATAAATGTTTGATATAATATACATAGCATAATTATTCAACTTTATCAACTACACATGCTCATTTCTTGTCAATAAAATGAAAATTATCGTAAAACAAGATTTAGGTCAAATAGAGCTTTTTCTCCTTGAGTAACGTTCTGCTGTAAGTTCAGCGATTGAATTGACACTAAAACCAACATTAGATCTTGATTTTTTTTAGTTTTATATCTTTTCATCACATCTTGCCGTGATTCATTACAATAAAAAGAATGCACCCTAACCTCTTCAATATTTTCCCCAACAAAATGTTGCTAGAATCCTAAATCAAAATAGGTTTCCATTAATTTCTTGTCTCCATCTAAAGGAGTGATCACAACTAGGGTTTGCATAGCGGACTAGAGATTGAATCTTGGCAAATCATAATCATAATTATTGATGAAACTTGCTAACTCAACTAGTTTCCATCAAGATGGATTGCATGTAGAGTTTTTTTTTTTTTTACTTTCGTTTCTCCAACCAGTTGTTTGAGCCTTGACACATTGCAGGTTTTTTGAACCTTTCTTATTTCTATCATGACAAGTCTAGAGTTTACATCGCTTCATCCTGTCATCCTAATGTTTCTCTTTCTTTCTATTGCAAAAGGCTTGTCTTCAAGGAGGGTTTTTCTTGTCCACTTCCTTGAAAGGTATCTCAAGTTGTCATAATGGAACTTATTGGGTTGCCCCCTCAAAAAAGGAGGGCATCTCTTGTTTCCTTCGAGTGTACCCTGTTGACCTCTTGAAAGTTAGGCATCTAGGGTTCTTTCCTTCTTATTTTTGTCTTATTCCTTATGCTCCTTTAGGTTTTCTCCTTATTAGGCATCTTGGTCTTAGGCACCCTTTCTGGTTGGTCCTTCTAGGGTGGCTCCTTCCACTCCAAGGACAAAAAAGCTAGGATTCAGTTGTCCCACCTTGGTATTAGCCTAATGCAAGATCACAATCCTCTTAGATCTTAAGTTGGTGGGGTCCAATCCAAAATAATAATGTAGTTTGAAAGGCAAGGTTTGAACTATGTTTTTTTGCCTCTTTGCTACTGGTGGGGCTCTTTAGTTAATAGCTTACCATCTAGGTTGTAGGGTCCAAACTAAGTTGCCTTTTGTTGGCTTCCTTTAGTGGACATCATACTCTTAAAACTTTGGATGGTGGGGTTATAGCTTGCACCCATTTTTTTGACCTTATGAACCAAATGGCCCTTTGGAATTTAGGTGCTTTTAGCTTACCTATAATGGATGGTGGATGGGATTACATAGACTAGATTCAATGGTCAAGTTGTTTATTTGAGATTTGCATTATGTATTGTAATGGAGTGAATTTGCACCCCTTGCAAATTCCCCATTTGCATCCCCTCACCTTAGAAAAATTAAATCCGACAATGCATTTCCACCTCATCCATCTGATTTCCACCCACTTGGCAGTTGTTTGTAGTGTTGGTGGGGGAATTTTTGTCGGGGACGCTAGCGCGGCGTGCGAACATCTGCGCGGCACGCTACTGTCCTGATAGGATTCCCGCCTCTGGAATCTGCAGAGGTGTTACACTTCTCCATTGGCGACGAAGAGTAACGCCCCTGTGCCCTTGACCGACCTCGAATGGCTCTTTTGGGCTGATATTGACTTCAAAACATTCCATTGATTCAATTTGGATCTCTACACTCTCACTTCACGTATTTACACACTCTTCCAACTTTTTCACAGCATTCTCCACCATTGTTGAAGCTCTAAAGAGTTACTCTACCGAATTTTACTCTCGTTGCTGCGACAATTGCATCTTCAAGCTTGTGAGCTCGCATCTCCCTTCACGCGCTCGAGGGCACTTTGCTTGGGAGGTTGGCGTTCGTGTGGAGCTTGCAGGAGGTTGGACCTATCGTGAGTTGGATTTCTACCACCCTTGCTCTTGTGAAAATCCTAGTAAAGACCTTGAAGTATTTCTCTCATTATTCAGTTATTCTATCATTTTCTATTTTCATTATCGCATTAAACTGCATTATTTAAGTAGTTAGCACGTTTCTATGACTTCGCGCTAAATCTTGTACTTTCTGTCCATACAGACACCAATGCATCAGTGAGATGCCAGCGCATCGCACTGTCGTCCCTGTTTTGCATTGCTGTCCTCTGGTAGAGCGCTGTTCGATGTAGGGTTTGAAGTCCGAAAACTTGCTCTTTAACCTCCTGAAACTTTCGGGTTAGCAGAAAGTCAACAGTATCGAGAGTGCTCTTCTTTCTCTACCTTAAACGCCTTACAACTTTCCTAAACCTTCCATCTAGCTTGAGGTGGATCAGGGCAACTGATTGTTCTAGACCTCCCTGTGACCTGGGGTCCTAAGCGTTCAATCCCCCTCCTTTACATTTTGGTGAACCTAACATGAACCATTCTGGTTTCGTTTTGTAGTGCTGAAAGACTTTCCCTCGTGTTGTACGAGTGTTGTGGGTGTGAGTGTTGCAAGGCACCTAGCCGTGCAACCCAACCTACGACCCCTAGTGGTGTAGCCAAAAGGTTTCCTAAGCATTATGAAGCAAAAATTTAAGTGGGTCACCATCTAATTGTGAAACCCTTGGGGGCTTCTGTGAAAGTTTCGTCTAGTGTATGCAAAGATGGCTTCCTTCCTACATCTACCCATCCCATCTGCGCAACTTGCAAGTGGATCTCCTGCTATAAAATACACCTTGCAGGATTCGCCGATGAACGCTAACAAAGAGCCATCTCCTTTGTACATTCCCACACGTATCAATGGGAATACCGTAACTAGTGTTCTCATTGACCCTACATGTTGGGTGAATGTCATCATAGAGGAGATCATGTTGATAAACTTTTTACATAAGGATGGATACGATGAGTCTAGAAGCACTATACGTACACACGATGGGCTTTCTGTCCCTCTCATCGATTGTATCACCTTATCAGTCTTGGTTGGGCCCAAGATTGTGAATGCACTCTTTGATATCATCCTGGTGTCTGAACTATTCATAGTGAAACTACACATTCCTTGGTTGGTTTTCATGAATGCAGTTACCTCGGTGATTAATAAGTGCTTGAAATTTTCCCATGAGGGTTGTGTGCATGTAGTCCATGAAATTGGTTATAAACCAACGATTGCACGTGGGGGCTACTCACTGGATCACTTTTGGCCTGCCCCTGTTAGTCCACTCCCTCCTTAACCAAGCCTTATCTTTGCCCTAATTTAGCCCTAACCCTATTTCATTGCTTCTCAAGCAATCTTGGCCATTTATTTTCATGTCATATTAGCTTTTAATCCTAGCCCTTCATCCAAATGTGGTTTTCTATAAAAGAGACCTCTCATTGTCATTTTATACCTAATAAGAGAATTCAAGAACTCAAGGAGACAAGTACAATCTTCAATATTTTGCTATCACTATCACTAGGCTTATTGTTGCATACTCAAAATCTAAGGGAAATCAAACATATAAAGCAAGATGGAGATGACAATGGAGGTGAATCAACCATGGCATAGGAATATTGGTAACATTGCTTCATATTTTATTTTTCTTTGTTCATTTGTGCTTCATTGTTGGTTTAGGGACTCTAGGGTTTGAGTTTTATTGAGTCACGCCTTTTACCTTAATTTTACCCTATTCTACACCTCTCTTTGATATGCCTGTAAGTTTTGAAGTATCCGGGATGCCCTACCAATGGCATGTCATGAATATCCCTCATTATCTTCTCCTTAAGTTTTGACTTAGGGAGTAGATATATTCTATCCTTGTAGTAGATAATGCCATCTACCACCCTATACCTGTCATCTTGAATATGATGATCCATCAACACAAGCAAACTTATTCTTGGAATATTCCACCAGAAGGTGGGATTTCCAATCAGCTGAAATCTCAGTAAGGCAACACACAACTGGTTTCTTGGAAACAACATCAACAACAATATGTTTCTTGCCCTTAACATACTCAATGCCGAAATCGTAGGCCTATATCTGGCTAACCTACTTCTGTTGTCTCATTCAAATCCTTTTGTTCCAAGAAATGCCTCAAGCTGTTGTGGTCAATCCTTACCACAAATCTCCCACCTACTAAATATTGTCTGAACTTTGCCAAAGCATGCATAATGGCAAGCATCTCCTTGTCATAGATGGAATAGTCTCTCTGGGTCCTTGAGCTTCCGACTCTCAAATGTTATCAGATGTTTGTTCTACATCAAGACAACTCCTATACCCTCAACCGAAACATCACACTCAAGCACAAATGACTGAGTGAAATCAAAAAGTGTCAATACAGGACAAGTGCTCATCACCTCCTTGAGCCTGTCAAATGCCCTCTGAGCTTCCCCTGTCCACCTAAATGCCCCTTTCTTTGTGAGGTCCGTTAGGGGTGCACCCAATTGTGAAAACCCCTTAACAAAGCGCTTATAATAGCTGCACAATCCATAGAATCCACACAACTCTGTAAGGGTCTTAGGTGGTGGCCAATCCAATATGGCCTGTATCTTCTCTTGATGCACCTGCACACCTTGCACACTGATCACATGGCCCAAATACAAAATTTCTATCATGCCAAATTCACATTTAGATGCCTTAGCGTACAATGATTGCTCTCCCATGATGCCCAACACCTCATCTAACTGCCTCAAGTCATCCTCCCATGTCCTGCTGTAAATAAGATCATCAAAGAATACTAGGAAAAATTTCCGCAGCTACTTGTTGAAGATGTGATTCATATAAGACTGGAAAGTGGCAGGAGCGTTGGTTAACCCAAATGGCATGACCAAGAACTCGTAGTGCCCATAATGGCACCTGAACGCTATCTTATGTATATCCTGCTCTTTGACTCTGATCTGGTGATATCCCGATCGAAGATCAATCTTCGAAAAGTAGACCGCTCCATGCAATTCATCCAATAGCTCATTGATCCTAGGGATAGGATATTTTTTTTTAATTGTTTTCTTATTTAGAGCTTGATAGTCGATACACATTCTCATGGTTTCGTCCTTCTTTACCAAGACTACTGAAGAAGCGAATGGACTGGAACTGGGTCTAATATGGCCCATATCTAAGAACTCCTTTGATGGCCTTCTCTATTTCATCCTTGAACTTCTTCGGATGCCTATAAGGAGTAGTTATCACCAGTTTGGCCCCCTCTTCTAACTCAATGGTGTGCTCGAAACTTCTGTCAAGAGGTCTCCCTGGAGGAATCTCTCCGAAAACCCTATCATATTTGCCCAACAATGCCTGAATGTCCATATGGTATGGCTGGAAGCTATTTGAAGATTCCTTAGATGTAATTAGACACTCTGCTGCCCAAGCTACATCTTTATGCCTGAATATGCTTTGCATCCTCTTGGTTGAAACTATCTTAGGAGTACCATTGGCCATACCTCTTAGAACCACCTTCTTACCATCTGCTGCCCTGAATTTCAGCTCCATTGTTTGGAAGTTCTGAGAATACTTCCCCAAGGAATGAAGTCATTGAATCCCCAAGGTGGCATTAGTATCACCCAGGTCAACTACATAGAAGTCATTTGTCACTATGTAGTTGTCGAACGTCCCATACAATTGAGGAACTCTGTGTGTGCATGTCATACTGAAACCATCAACTACCATAACATTAAATTCTTGAAAGTTTTCTACAAGAATGCCTCTCTTAGCCACCAAAGTTGAGTCTATGAAATTTTGGGTTGCCCCACTATCAATCAAAATTGTGACACGTTGCCCCTATAGTACTCCCCTAATTCTAAAAGAGTTAAATCTAAGAGTACCTGATAGAGTGGCAATAGCTCCACTCTTAGCCTCCTCATGTGGCTGCTCATCATCTGAACTACTATGTTTGTTGCCTTAAATCTGTTCTACTTCCTCTTCCCCATAACTATTAGAAAGTACCTCGATGTAATGCACCTTACCCTTACCCATACGCATGTGATCAGGTTCCCAAGGCTCCTTACAACTGAAACATAACTTCTTCCTTCTCAATTCTTTACGAGCCTCATTATCCAACTTGTCTTTCCTAGGCCACTCCTTCTGGAAGGGTTTTTTGTCTTTGTTTTTCTGAGGAAGGAAAGGTTTAGAAGGAAATTTACTCTTTGGGATAGAACTCTCCATGTCTCGTGCTCTAATGATGGCATCCTGTAGAGACTCTGGTTTGAAGGCCTTAATCCAACCACGCATTGGCTTGGATAAACCCTCAATGAAAAAAATGATTAACCTATGCTCTGACACATCCGTCACCATGAGCGAAAGCCTCTGAAACTCAGAAATGTAAGCATCCACCGTTTCAATCTACTTGAGTTGTGCCAACTCCCTAAAGTGTAACTCTAGGTCCTAATCAAATCGGTTAATAAACTTTTGTGTGAATTCCAGGTATGAAGTAATACTGGCATGCCCCAAAATAACCAGCCCATGGTACCACCACTCGTGGGCCTTTCCATCCAAATGCAATGTAGCATATTTGATTGCCTCTGTCTCCAACATAGGGTTGAGTTGGAAATATGTATCCAACTTCTGAACCCAAGCTCTGGCAATGCATTTGTTAGAGCCATCAAATGAAGGAATGGACAACTTTGCAACCTTTCACTGAAGATCCTGATTTTGTGGGCTCCTATTGTGATCCCTTGGCCTATTACTGTACTTATTGGTGCAAAATTTTTGTAAGGACATGGCTGCATGAAATTCATCACCAAGGGCTTGGTACTCTCTCAAGTAATCAGTAAACCCTTCACCTTGTCCTTGCTGTCCTGGTTTCTAGCTTGCTGTCCCCCCAAGAATTGAGGCAAAAGAGGTCTAGGAGTCACTCTACTAGCTGTCCTAGTGTGGCTCTGTGCAGGAATGCAAGTGTAGCTCCCTTCACCATGATTTCCATTGTTGCCATTGTTACTATTGTTCCCATTTGTACCTCTTGAACCATTGTTGCCATTATTGTTATGAATTCCCTAGTTATTAGTAATGAACTGAGTAAGGAGCTGAACTAACTGTTGTTGAAGTCTTGCAAGGTCATTGAAAATTTGCATAGTACTACCCTTCGATGGTTCATTCCTATCACCCATGTTTTCCTCTTCTTTAGAATCTGAGTTAAATAAATTATCAGTTCCTCTTTGCCTTCTACTCCTATATGTGATGTATTCCCTATTCTCCGGATTCATTAAAAGTCATACAATTCACAGGCTAGCAGGAATACCAACTCCGATACCACTGTAGAATCTCCTCTTGTTTTAAACGATATTTTTGCAATTAATTTCCAATTTGACATATGTTAACATTTTGTCAAACATTTAATATGCACAACATTGGGAATAATACAAATTGGATTTCATATTGCAAAGATACAATGTAAATAAGTCACCACATATAGTTCAGAGATTTACACAATAAAATACCAATACAGTCATCTTATTACTGCTGCATGTTGCAGAATATTCAATGTATATTTCTGACCTGGAGAATGCTGCTGGTTTATGACAGTCATATACAGATTTGCATCATTTATAACAACTTTCTGAGTAGAGGTAACCTACAGTAAATACTTGGAATTGGAACGCAGCAGTTAACAATTGCTCCCTTGTCTCTTAATGCTTATGACCCCATTGATCTTTGCGGCTGCTAACTCTCCAGTTTGGCGCTTTATACACTCAGCCGAACCATCCCAAAAGCCTCGCCACTTAGTTTGGATGCTAGTAACGCATGGCCCCACAGCTAGGAGAAGATACATGGTTAGGAGAAAAGAGACACCTTTGTGAAATGGAGACCCCATGACCTCCCTTTGTGCCATTCTGCTAGATGCTGCAGTCTCAACCACCCACAACTTGCCTTATCTCCCACGCAGCAGTAAAAATTTAGCACGACTTCTCTGTGCAAGCCGTCATTCCTCCTAATAATGCCCACAACCAATAAAAGGCTGTTGACCGATGCCAACATGTAGCTACACCTCCATACAAACACCCCACTCTAGATTCGATGCCTTTGCAGGTCAACCAGCTTAAGCACTGATTGTAAACTCTT
>VDFB02284064.1:0-27792 GCA_007258455.2 Sequoia sempervirens | reverse complement strand
ATATTAATATATTATATATTTTT
This sequence comes from Sequoia sempervirens, assembly GCA_007258455.2. Classification (NCBI taxonomy): domain Eukaryota; kingdom Viridiplantae; phylum Streptophyta; class Pinopsida; order Cupressales; family Cupressaceae; genus Sequoia; species Sequoia sempervirens. The sequence continues at coordinate 27,769 of VDFB02284064.1, read as the reverse complement.
TTTAAATCTGATTTTTTCCTTTTTTTTACCTGTTTTTTCAAAAAATCATACTTTTGATTTTCTGTTTTTTTCCCCAAACGATTTTTGCTGCTATGGTCAAGGCAATATTGAAAGTATATTGAGAAAAGGTGAGGGGGTACATTTTTGGAAGGTTACTCTCCTTTGTAGCTAAAGAATGTAAAACATAATCCAAAGGGTAAACCCAAACCATATGGTCCTTATAAAAGTATATATAATGATAAGGTGAGAAGGCCCCTCAAGGAAATTAGGAACCGATAGAGAGAAAGAAGTAGAAGACAAGGTTAGATGAAAAAACCTATAATCATTTGAAAGTGAGACCCATAAAGGAAATCAAGTCTTGTCACACATATTTAGGAAAACTCCATAGTTGTCGGGAGACTAGTACCGGTACCGGTACAACTTTTTTTTTGAAAATAGGAGACGGGGGTACTTGGAGACGCCATTATTTTTAATATACATAAAAAATTAATAATTTATAGAAAATCTGAAAATATGATGACATTGAACTTTCAAAACAATAATTTAATCACTCTTAGATGCGTCAAATACATTATGGTTTAATTTTTAAAGTTTCAAATGTTTAAACTTTAAAGTTTTTCTAGGTATTTTAGTGGGAGACATCGATTTTTGCAGCAAGAGAAGGCAGGGTTCTCGGGAAACTTCGGCGGAAGTCTCCAGCCTCCTGGAGACGTCTCCGGAGATGGTACCGGTCTCCGAGACGCATCTCTAAGGGGGGGAGATGCGTCTCCCGGCAACTATGGAAAACTCAAATGTAAAGAGCTAACATCATAATTCACTATCATGAGAGAACCAATATATGCTTTGCAAAATTCCATAGAAAAATGATGAGGGATTAGGGAGCCAAATTAGACAATCCTTGGAGGAAGTAGGGTAGTCTTCCTATCACCTTTCATAACACTCAAAGATGATAGATATCCAAAAGATGAGAGAAGATTGGTAATGTACTCTATTCCCCATGAGTTGTTATGCAAGAAAAGTGAGTTATTTGACTCTTGATTATGAGAAATAGAATGATGATACTTGGTGAGAGAGAGTAATAGGATATTATAGTAGTATCACATGGAGATGGTTATTCTCACTAAATTATTGAGGGTACTAGAATAGGTATAAGGAGGAAATAATCAACAGGGTAGCTCTTGAGGCAACTTACAAGGCCCTACTTATGAAAGTGACAACCTCTTGAAGGAAATGGACAAAGCACCTTTGATAGGGTAACCAAAAATTGGATAGGAACTTCTTGAATCTTTATGCAAGAGTGATATCACCCTAATATCTCTTATACATTACACATGACAATAAATTATTCTTTCTCCACTTCAAGAGAACAAAGATGATAGTGGTTCCATATACATAACCTATAGCCTAATAATATGAGGGTAATGGAAAAATCCTAACCCACTTATCATCCAATTGACCCATAACTAGTTTAGAGGTATGCAAAGCATTTTTGGTATTCCATAACCCTAAGATATATCACAATATCATTGGCATAGAAAAAATATTTGTTGAAATATATATGTTACAAGTGGAACAAATTATTTGTTAGATGTAGCAAATTTAGAGGGTAGCTATCAAACTCATCTGATCCACAAGGCATAATATTGATCTTCTTGTCTATGCTTAATAAATATGGCTCAAATAATGTTAGGTGAACATTGTTGCAATTGTTATAAATGTTTGATATAATATACATAGCATAATTATTCAACTTTATCAACTACACATGCTCATTTCTTGTCAATAAAATGAAAATTATCGTAAAACAAGATTTAGGTCAAATAGAGCTTTTTCTCCTTGAGTAACGTTCTGCTGTAAGTTCAGCGATTGAATTGACACTAAAACCAACATTAGATCTTGATTTTTTTTAGTTTTATATCTTTTCATCACATCTTGCCGTGATTCATTACAATAAAAAGAATGCACCCTAACCTCTTCAATATTTTCCCCAACAAAATGTTGCTAGAATCCTAAATCAAAATAGGTTTCCATTAATTTCTTGTCTCCATCTAAAGGAGTGATCACAACTAGGGTTTGCATAGCCGACTGGAGATTGAATCTTGGCAAATCATAATCATAATTATTGATGAAACTTGCTAACTCAACTAGTTTCCATCAAGATGGATTGCATGTAGAGTTTTTTTTTTTTTTCACTTTCGTTTCTCCAACCAGTTGTTTGAGCCTTGACACATTGTAGGTTTATTGAACCTTTCTTATTTCTATCATGACAAGTCTAGAGTTTACATCGCTTCATCCTGTCATACTAATGTTTCTCTTTCTTTCTAGTGCAAAAGGCTTGTCTTCAAGGAGGGTTTTTCTTGTCCACTTCCTTGAAAGGTATCTCAAGTTGTCATAATGGAACTTATTGGGTTGCCCCCTCAAAAAAGGAGGGCATCTCTTGTCTCCTTCGAGTGTACCCTATTGACCTCTTGAAAGTTAGGCATCTAGGGTTCTTTCCTTCCTATTTTTGTCTTATTCCTTATGCTCCTTTAGGTTTTCTCCTTATTAGGCATCTTGGTCTTAGGCACCCTTTCTGGTTGGTCCTTCTAGGGTGGCTCCTTCCACTCCAAGGACAAAAAAGCTAGGATTCAGTTGTCCCATCTTGGTATTAGCCTGATGCAAGATCACAATCCTCTTAGATCTTAAGTTGGTGGGGTCCAATCCAAAATAATAATGTAGTTTGAAAGGCAAGGTTTGAACTATGTTTTTTTGCCTCTTTGCTACCGGTGGGGCTCTTTAGTTAATAGCTTACCATCTAGGTTGTAGGGTCCAAACTAAGTTGCCTTTTGTTGGCTTCCTTTAGTGGACATCATACTCTTAAAACTTTGGATGGTGGGGTTATAGCTTGCACCCATTTTTTTGACCTTATGAACCAAATGGCCCTTTGGAATTTAGGTGCTTTTAGCTTACCTATAATGGATGGTGGATGGGATTACATAGACTAGATTCAATGGTCAAGTTGTTTATTTGAGATTTGCATTATGTATTGTAATGGAGTGAATTTGCACCCCTCGCAAATTCCCCATTTGCATCCCCTCACCTTAGAAAAATTAAATCTGACAATGCATTTCCACCTCATCCATCTGATTTCCACCCACTTGGCAGTTGTTTGTAGTGTTGGTGGGGGAATTTTTGTCGGGGACGCTAGCGCGGCGTGCGAACGTCTGCGCGGCACGCTACTATCCTGATAGGATTCCCACCTCTGGAATCTGCAGAGGTGTTACACTTCTCCATTGGCGACGATGAGTAACGCCCTTGTGCCCTTGACCGACCTCGAATGGCTCTTTTGGGCTGATATTCACTTCAAAACATTCCATTCTTGATTCAATTTGGATCTCTACACTCTCACTTCACGTATTTACACACTCTTCCAACTTTTTCACAACATTCTCCACCATTGTTGAAGCTCTAAAGAGTTACTCTACCGAATTTTACTCTCGTTGCTATGACAATTGCATCTTCAAGCTTGTGAGCTCGCATCTCCCTTCACGCGCTCGAGGGCACTTTGCTTGGGAGGTTGGCGTTCGTGTGGAGCTTGCAGGAGGTTGGACCTATCATGAGTTGGATTTCTACCACCCTTGCTCTTGTGAAAATCCTAGTAAAGACCTTGAAGTATTTCTCTCATTATTCAGTTATTCTATCATTTTCTGTTTTCATTATCGCATTAAACTGCATTATTTAAGTAGTTAGCACGTTTCTATGACTTTGCGTTGAATCTTGTACTTTCTGTCCATACAGACGCCAACGCACTAGTGAGATGCTAGCGTGTCGCGCTGTCGTCCCTGTTTTGCATTGCTGTCCTCTGGTAGAGCACTGTTCGATGTAGGGTTTGAAGTCCGAAAACTTGCTCTTTAACCTCCTGAAACTTTCGGGTTAGCAGAAAGTCAACAGTATCGAGAGTGCTCTTCTTTCTCTACCTTAAACGCCTTACAACTTTCCTAAACCTTCCATCTAGCTTGAGGTGGATCAGGGCAACTGATTGTTCTAGACCTCCCTGTGACCTGGGGTCCTAAGCGTTCAATCCCCCTCCTCTACATTTTGGTGACCCTGACATGAACCATTTTGGTTTCGTTTTGTAGTGCTGAAAGACTCTTCCCTCGTGTTGTAGGAGTGTTGTGGGTGTGAGTGTTGCAAGGCGCCTAGCTGTGCAACCCAACCTACGACCCCTAGTGGTGTAGCCAAAAGGTTTCCTAAGCATTATGAAGCAAAAATTTAAGTGGGTCACCATCTAATTGTGAAACCCTTGGGGGCTTCTGTGAAAGTTTCGTCTAGTGTATGCAAAGATGGCTTCCTTCCTACATCTACCCATCCCATCTGCGCAACTTGCAAGTGGATCTCCTGCTATAACATTCACCTTGCAAGATTCGCCGATGAACGCTAACAGAGAGCCATCTCCTTTGTACATTCCCACACGTATCAATGGGAATACCGTAACTAGTGTTCTCGTTGACCCTACATGTTGGGTGAATGTCATCATAGAGGAGATCATGTTGATAAACTTTTTACATAAGGATGGATACGATGAGTCTAGAAGCACTATACGTACACACGATGGGCTTTCTGTCCCTCTCATCGATTGTATCACCTTATCAGTCTTGGTTGGGCCCAAGATTGTGAATGCACTCTTTGATATCATCCTGGTGTCTGAACTATTCATAGTGAAACTACACATTCCTTGGTTTGTTTTCATGAATGCAGTTACCTCGGTGATTAATAAGTGCTTGAAATTTTCCCATGAGGGTTGTGTGCATGTAGTCCACGAAATTGGTTATAAACCAACGATTGCGCGTGGGGGCTACTCACTGGATCACTTCTGGCCTGCCCCTGTTAGTCCACTCCCTCCTTAACCAAGCCTTATCTTTGCCCTAATTTAGCCCTAACCCTATTTCATTGCTTCTCAAGCAATCTTGGCCATTTATTTTCATGTCATATTAGCTTTTAATCCTAGCCCTTCATCCAAATGTGGTTTTCTATAAAAGAGACCTCTCATTGTCATTTTATACCTAATAAGAGAATTCAAGCACTCAAGGAGACAAGTACAATCTTCAATATTTTGCTATCACTATCACTAGGCTTATTGTTGCATACTCAAAATCTAAGGGAAATCAAACATATAAAGCAAGATGGAGATGACAATGGAGGTGAATCAACCATGGCATAGGAATATTGGTAACATTGCTTCATATTTTATTTTTCTTTGTTCATTTGTGCTTCATTGTTGGTTTAGGGACTCTAGGGTTTGAGTTTTATTGAGTCACGCCTTTTACCTTAATTTTACCCTATTCTACACCTCTCTTTGATATGCCTGTAAGTTTTGAAGTATCCGGGATGCCCTACCAATGGCATGTCATGAATATCCCTCATTATCTTCTCCTTAAGTTTTGACTTAGGGAGTAGATATATTCTATCCTTGTAGTAGATAATGCCATCTACCACCCTATGCCTATCATCTTGAATATGATGATCCATCAACTCACAAGCAAACTTATTCTTGGAATATTCCACCAGAAGGTGGGATTTCCAATCAGCTGAAATCTCAGTAAGGCAACACACAACTGGTTTCTTGGAAACAACATCAACAACAATATGTTTCTTGCCCTTAACATACTCAATGCCGAAATCGTAGGCCTATATCTGGCTAACCTACTTCTGTTGTCTCATTCAAATCCTTTTGTTCCAAGAAATGCCTCAAGCTGTTGTGGTCAATCCTTACCACAAATCTCCCACCTACTAAATATTGTCTGGCATGCATAATGGCGAGCATCTCCTTGTCATAGATGGAATAGTCTCTCTGGGTCCTTGAGCTTCTGACTCTCAAATGTTATCAGATGTTTGTTCTACATCAAGACAACTCCTATACCCTCAACCGAAACACCACACTCAAGCACATATGACTGAGTGAAATCAAAAAGTGTCAATACAGGACAAGTGCTCATCACCTCCTTGAGCCTGTCAAATGCCCTCTCAGCTTCCCCTGTCCACCTAAATGCCCCTTTCTTTGTGAGGTCCATTAGGGGTGCACCCAATTGTGAAAACCCCTTAACAAAGCGCTTATAATAGCTGCACAATCCATAGAATCCACACAACTCTGTAAGGGTCTTAGGTGGTGGTCAATCCAATATGGCCTGTATCTTCTCTTGATGCACCTGCACACCTTGCACACTGATCACATGGCCCAAATACAAAATTTCTATCATGCCAAATTCACATTTAGATGCCTTAGCGTACAATGATTGCTCTCCCATGATGCCCAACACCTCATCTAACTGCCTCAAGTCATCCTCCCATGTCCTGCTGTAAATAAGATCATCAAAGAATACTAGGAAAAATTTCCGCAGCTACTTGTTGAAGATGTGATTCATATAAGACTAGAAAGTGGCAGGAGCGTTGGTTAACCCAAATGGCATGACCAAGAACTCGTAGTGCCCATAATGGCACCTGAACGCTATCTTATGTATATCCTGCTCTTTGACTCTGATTTGGTGATATCCTGATCGAAAATCAATCTTCGAAAAGTAGACCACTCCATGCAATTCATCCAATAGCTCATTGATCCTAGGGATAGGATATTTGTTTTTAATTGTTTTCTTATTTATAGCTTGATAGTCGATACACATTCTCATGGTTTCGTCCTTCTTTACCAAGACTACTGAAGAAGCGAATGGACTGGAACTGGGTCTAATATGGCCCATATCTAAGAACTCCTTTGATGGCCTTCTCTATTTCATCCTTGAACTTCTTCGGATGCCTATAAGGAGTAGTTATCACCAGTTTGGCCCCCTCTTCTAACTCAATGGTGTGCTCGAAACTTCTGTCAAGAGGTCTCCCTGGAGGAATCTCTCCGAAAACCCTATCATATTTGCCCAACAATGCCTGAATGTCCATATGGTATGGCTGGAAGCTATTTGAAGATTCCTTAGATGTAATTAGACACTCTGCTGCCCAAGCTACATCTCTATGCCTGAATATGCTTTGCATCCTCTTAGTTGAAACTATCTTAGGAGTACCATTGGCCATACCTCTTAGAACCACCTTCTTACCATCTGCTGCCCTGAATTTCAGCTCCATTGTTTGGAAGTTCTGAGAATACTTCCCCAAGGAATGAAGTCATTGAATCCCCAAGGTGGCATTAGTATCACCCAGGTCAACTACATAGAAGTCATCTGTCACTATGTAGTTGTCGAATGTCCCATACAATCGAGGAACTCTGTGTGTGTATGTCATACTGAAACCATCAACTACCATAACATTAAATTCCTGAAAGTTTTCTACAAGAATGCCTCTCTTAGCCACCAAAGTTGAGTCTATGAAATTTTGGGTTGCCCCACTATCAATCAAAATTGTGACACGTTGCCCCTATAGTACTCCCCTAATTCTAAAAGAGTTAAATCTAAGAGTACCTGATAGAGTGGCAATAGCTCCACTCTTAGCCTCCTCATGTGGCTGCTCATCATTTGAACTACTATGTTTGTTGCCTTAAATCTGTTCTACTTCCTCTTCCCCATCACTATTAGAAAGTACCTCGATGTAATGCACCTTACCCTTACCCATACGCCTGTGATCAAGTTCCCAAGGCTCCTTACAACTGAAACATAACTTCTTCCTTCTCAATTCTTTACAAGCCTCATTATCCAACTTGTCTTTCCTAGGCCACTCCTTCTGGAAGGGTTTCTTGTCTTTGTTTTTCTGAGGAAGGAAAGGTTTAGAAGGAAATTTACTCTTTGGGATAGAACTCTCCATGTCTCGTGCTCTAATGATGGCATCCTGTAGAGACTCTGGTTTGAAGGCCTTAATCCAACCACGCATTGGCTTGGATAAACCCTCAATGAAAAAAATGATTAACCTATGCTCTGACACATCCGTCACCATGAGCGAAAGCCTCCGAAACTCAGAAATGTAAGCATCCACCGTTTCAATCTACTTGAGTTGTGCCAACTCCCTAAAGTGTAACTCTGGGTCCTAATCAAATCGATTAATAAACTTTTGTGTGAATTCCAGGTATGAAGTAATACTGGCATGCCCCAAAATAACCAGCCCATGGTACCACCACTCGTGGGCCTTTCCATCCAAATGCAATGTAGCATATTTGATTGCCTCTGTCTCCAACATAGGGTTGAGTTGGAAATATGTATCCAACTTCTGAACCCAAGCTCTGGCAATGCATTTGTTAGAGCCATCAAAGGAAGGAATGGACAACTTTGCAACCTTTCACTGAAGATCCTGATTTTGTGGGCTCCTATTGTGATCCCTTGGCCTATTCCTGTACTTATTGGTGCAAAATTTTTGTAAGGACATGGCTGCATGAAATTCATCACCAAGGGCTTGGTACTCTCTCAAGTAATCAGTAAACCCTTCACCTTGTCCTTGCTGTCCTGGTTTCTAGCTTGCTGTCCCCCCAAGAATTGAGGCAAAAGAGGTCTAGGAGTCACTCTACTAGCTGTCCTAGTGTGGCTCTGTGCAGGAATGCAAGTGTAGCTCCCTTCACCATGATTTCCATTGTTGCCATTGTTACTATTGTTCCCATTTGTACCTCTTGAACCATTGTTGCCATTATTGTTATGAATTCCCTAGTTATTAGTAATGAACTGAGTAAGGAGCTGAACTAACTGTTGTTGAAGTCTTGCAAGGTCATTGAAAATTTGCATAGTACTACCCTTCGATGGTTCATTCCTATCACCCATGTTTTCCTCTTCTTTAGAATCTGAGTTAAATAAATTATCAGTTCCTCTTTGCCTTCTACTCCTATATGTGATGTATTCCCTATTCTCCGGATTCATTAAAAGTCATACAATTTACAGGCTAGCAGGAATACCAACTCCGATACCACTGTAGAATCTCCTCTTGTTTTAAACGATATTTTTGCAATTAATTTTCCAATTTGACATATGTTAACATTTTGTCAAACATTTAATATGCACAACATTGGGAATAATACAAATTGGATTTCATATTGCAAAGATACAATGTAAATAAGTCACCACATATAGTTCAGAGATTTACACAATAAAATACCAATACAGTCATCTTATTAATGCTGCATGTTGCAGAATATTCAATGTATATTTCTGACCTGGAGAATGCTGCTGGTTTATGACAGTCATATACAGATTTGCATCATTTATAACAACTTTCTGAGTAGAGGTAACCTACAGTAAATACTTGGAATTGGAACGCAGCAGTTAACAATTGCTCCCTTGTCTCTTAATGCTTATGACCCCATTGATCTTTGCGGCTGCTAACTCTCCAGTTTGGCGCTTTATACACTCAGCCGAACCATCCCAAAAGCCTCGCCACTTAGTTTGGATGCTAGTAACGCATGGCCCCACGGCTAGGAGAAGATACATGGTTAGGAGAAAAGAGACACCTTTGTGAAATGGAGACCCCACGACCTCCCTTTGTGCCATTCTGCTAGATGCTGCAGTCTCAACCACCCACAACTTGCCTTATCTCCCACACAGCAGTAAAAACTTAGCACGACTTCTCTGTGCAAGCCGTCATTCCTCCTAATAATGCCCACAACCAATAAAAGGCTGTTGACCGATGCCAACATGTAGCTACACCTCCATACAAACACCCCACTCTAGATTCGATGCCTTTGCAGGTCAACCAGCTTAAGCACTGATTGTAAACTCTTCTCTTTGCAACATTCAAATGACTAACTCCCAATACTGCATAACTCTGATATAGACTAAGCAAAATAGATTTATCGTTAATCTGCAAATTCGTCTCCAAAGAAGACCCACAAATTTGGCAATATAGGACACCGTGAAAGACCTATATGATCTCTCCAACTTGACCGGCTAGGGTGGATTAGTCTCACCATCAAACCTCGTCACCCTAGGGTTTTTGTCCCAGAGCCAAGAGCTTCGAAAAGTCCTCGAAATATCCATTTGGAGAAAATAAGCAAACATCGCCCAAATGAGCTCTAATCTTAGCTTTTAATACACTTGCAATTTTCCCGCTCAAATAATTAAAATAAAGTGACTTTATAAGGTACTTTTTTAATATTTCTTCCAAAGTCACTTTATAACACCTTTTAATTTAATTATTCAATATCACCTTATAATGTTTTTTTTTCCTCGCTAGGCAACATTAAATAATTAAATTAACCAATTCCCTTAAACCGACTATAGCCTACGGGAATTACATAGGCTATTAAGTCCTCCTAGAGTGATCACTAGGAAAGGGACATTACAATGAACCCTAATGGCCTATGGGCTCCACCCAAACCCCACAAGCTCTATAAAATTGTTTCCTATCCTCATTTTAATTCACAAAAACAAATCGACTAGAAGCTAATAGTGTGAGTGTGAAAGTGAGAGCTGCAAGTGTAAGGTGAAAGATTGAAAATGAAGAGCAAGAGGGTTGAGGAGCAAGAAGAAAAGCAAGAAGTGGAGTGACACCAAGTTAATGTTCACTTCAAAATTCAAGTGTTTAAAACTAGTTTGACAAAGTTTCATTTGTAATTCTTACACATCTTTGTATAACTATTTTTTCAAGTACTATATGTATTTGGGCTTGTTAAGGAAGGTAGTCTTCATGCATCTTGTCAAGCACACCACCTCGAGATGGAGCACTCGTGGGTTGGGAGGCGAATGAGTGCTCCTGGGCTTGATCAAGGAGGATGGAGCCCCTCCAAGGTGGATGAGGGATGGAGTGGACTTGAGGTCTTGCCATGTTCGTGGGCCGGGAGGCGGATGAGTGCTCCTGGGCTTGAGAGACTTCTCAAGTACGCCATCCCCAAGATGGAGTGCTCGTGGGCCAGGAGGCATATGAGTGCTCCTAGGTTTGAGGATCTTATCAATTATGCCACCCCGAGATGGATGGACAAGGATCCACCCATGCTGTCGCAATACAAGGACAACCATCCTTGAGATTGCGGTTTGCGAGTACTTAAAGTGAATTCCTAATATGATTGGCTATAGGAATATGCTTTGGAATAACCATTAATGATGTTAAGTTATTTTGAATCCAAATGTTAATGATGCTATGAACTATAGATCTAACTATTATGATGTTTTAGCTATGATGTATTGCTCTCAATATAATAATATTTTATGTGTTAATATGAATATAACCATAAAGTTTATACTTGTTATTGCTAATATCAGTTTTTAGTGATTATTATTGTTTTGCAGGTCTAAATTTAGGAATATCCCAAACAGGGACATTACAAAAAGGAAATGTTATTTCATTCAATATTTAAGGTATAGTACTCACTTGTCTATGGAGGAAGGTGGAGGCACAAAAAGGTGGAGAGAGCAGGGGCAACACCATCCACAATACAATGGCAAACCATTACGACTTGTAGGTTATAAAAGAGGTTGCTTGTCATTCACCAAATGTTCCTTGGGCTCTGATATCAGAGCATAGAGATTTCTAGAAAGTCTAAATCACGATCAGAAATAATAGGCACAAAAAAAAAAATATTTAAAATATTAAGTTATCTTTCTTGTATTCCAATGTGACTTGGCAACCAACTATTTTAACAACAATAATAAACAACAAATTATGAAGGTGATTTTATTATAATATGAACCTTAATATTCCAACATCTATAGATACAAAAGCTTATTTATGCTTGGAGACCATGTTTAACCATGTGAAAGCATTCTTATTTCTATGTTAATTGTGTTCGATGACCGATTAGGTAGATACTTATTCTTGTACTGTTTAGCTTGCATAATTTACAATTGTGAAGTTTGTGCTTATAATATGTATGCCAAGTAGATTTATCCATCTGCAGCCATATGAATTGAAGTATGTAGAATTATATATTGGACATGCCTAAGCTTTATAATAATCATATTCAGTTTGTTGATGTCCGTGCATTATCTTTAGTCTCACATGATATTCTACAGGCTTGTAGGCGTTACCTACTTAAATTCAAATGTGAAAACTAATTTAGATTTAATAATGTGAGAGATTACATTGACCGTAAAGGATATAGATAATTATTATAGTTAGGAAAATGTCTAGACCATTAGTTGGACGATCCTTCAAATCAGTTTGTGATGATGGGTTTTCTCAAAAATGCACGTGATCTGAAAGATTTCTCAACCAAACCTTTTCTAAGTAACCCAATAAACTAAGGTTTGTTTATTCTATACTACTCGTAGAGGGAGGGATAGTGGATACCTGATATTAACACCCCTAAAGGCTAGAACTCAAACTGCTTTTTTTATACATACAAATCTGGATTTTGAAAAATCATGTCTTTATTATCTTTCCTTATTGCATTTGGCACATATTTTTATCGTTGTAACACGTATTTCTAACAATATGCGTATTTGTTTGTCTTGTTGGTAGCTAGACATGGATTTTGGACCAGTCAAATTACACAAAGGTATGTAATTCATTCATTTATTTATTTTTTCATGTTTTGGTTTGCTAAAATAGTTAAGTTTGTGTCTCAAGTTTGTAGTAGGGTATGGTTGATAAGTGTTGGATGTTTTTCAATTGTAATGAAATCAACATATCTACTAATTTGTTCATAGATTATTTACAATTTCACTTAATATCATCATCTCTAAACATTTATCCACATGTATGATTGCCTGCATTTTTCTGATATCCTTGTAAAAGGAAAATACGATAGATTCTTTGAGTTTATGTATATGGTTGGACAATAATGTCCACTCTATACAATTAAAAAGCATTACATTATCAGTTTTGGTGCAATAGCCGTCTTAAAATGCTCCAAACTACCTTTAACTATTTGCAAGCCTCTGTATTTACAGTCAAATTGTGCGCAACATGCACTGTTTAGTACAAAATGTAGATCTTGGCCAAGAAAGTTTTTGTCATAAGAACTTGGAATTGACAATAAACACCATGTAGATGGTTCATATGAACATGACATAAAATAGTTAACAAATTGTTACATGACAAAATAATATTGATCAAGTTAAAAGTATTGTTTACATAATTCATGTCATAAGAGAAGGATTCTTCCTTAGCAAACCACGGCCCTTTATAAATAACTGATATTGGTCATGTAATATTGATTTGTAAATAGCGTGGATATAACAAATTACATGACCCTTAAAAAATAATCAGTATTGTAAGCATGCTTGTTGATGTATTGATTTGTAAATAGGGTGGATATAACACTTCTTGCTTGATCAACATAAATCTTAGGAACTCCAATCAATGAATGATTGATATACTTGTTGGTCCATTTTAGCATTTGAATTTGCACTTTTTAATGTGACACAAAACGGTATACATGTATAGGACTGTCCCTTCAAATTAGAAGGGAAAGCTCCTTGCAAAACAAAAAATAACATACACTGAACTACTTTGCACAACATGTATTTGTTACACAATCTTTATAGTTGGTCCCATGAGGGGCGCTATTTTTGGTAAAGTCCATACCTGATAGAAAGCCCAAAAGAATCATCTTCTGCAAGCAATTTTAATAAAGTCATATGAGAGGAGAGCTAGCATCCAAACTAAATATCAGACATCAATTCATCTAGATGCTTATACCGTAAATATGAAAACCAGTTTTGAGGACAAGAAACCAGAACTTATTAAATAAATTATTTTCTACAGTATTCACTTTTACAAAGCATGAAAAGATGGATGTATACATGCTGAAAAATGAATGTCAGTTCCAACTATCAATATTTGTTGTCAGTGTTTTGGATAATTCAACACTCCATTCACTGTTCCCATCTGAACACAAAATTCCTAGCATTCCTGGAAGGAAGCAGGCAAGGATTCAGTAGGCCACTTCGGGTTTTTTGAAGTAAAGAATTTGAAAAAACGGGATCCAACGAACAGGAAATGGTAAAAATAGGCTCCAACAAATGGGAGCTACCATCTCCAGTTTTAATGCCCTGGAAAATTACAGGAAACATAGTTACTTCAAAGTTTGCAGGAATTGTGTCTTTCACAATAATTAGGGTACATATATTTTTTGTAAGGGGAATTTGTAGCAAATGCTGGAACCTACCTAGAGCAATAAGGAAGCCCATAACCTGGTGGTTCCGTCTGAAACAAAACAAACTTCTAGAGAAGTGCAATAGACCAAAGTTAATGACAAATAAAAACTCAAGGGCTTCATGTAAAAGGCTTTACGGCATTAATATTTTGAACCTTTTGAAATTTCTGAGGCAACTGTAACAACAAATTTCTACCTCAAATTTGAGCACTAAATTTATATTCTTTTTCTGTGAGAGATTCATTTATATATATTTTTTAACAATTTTAAAAATATTCCATCATGTTTAACTAATCATTTAAATATGTACTTTCGTCTGCAGGAAGCAATTGCCAAATATTATCGGTTCATTTGGAATCTTTTCTACACAGAATACATTTTGTTTCCATTTATTTAGTTAATATTTCTTTTAATTTATATATATTGAAGAGTAAATTCAAACAATATGTAAAACAATTTTTATTTGGTATATATTATTGTACTTTTAAAATGTTAGTAATTTTTATAGTACAATTCAAATTTTATAGATATTTTCTCAAAATTTTAAATTGGTGGATTTCTGGTATCGAATCATGTAAATATTTTTACATCTGATTTATGATCATAGAATGAGAAAAAAATAATTGATAAATAAATTACAGATGATTACATTTTACATTTATAAAAATTAATGTATAATTATAATTTTATTTATATAAATAATTATTTAAACAATTATCTTAAGAACATAATAAAAATATCTCATTGAGTGTATAATAAATTAAAAATTTATAAAAAACATGCTAATTATTATAAGATCAAAACTTTATTTTAATTTTAATTTTTTTTTTTCAAAATTAGTGAGATGGAGTTGAAAATATACCATTAAAAGATCTCTATTATTTAGATAGATTTTTTTCTTTTAAATTTAAAAATAAACAATTGTTTAATTATTTTATTTATGTTTATTATATTAACATATTATATAATAATTAAAAATAAAGTGCCATCATTTTAAAAAAAAAATTAATTATAATTTTTAATGTTCATTTTTAATTTTTAATTTATAAAATCATTTCATAATAATAAAATTTAACTTTTTTCAAACATATTTTTTTACATAAACCTTGTAATGAAATCATAAATTTAAAAATTATTTTTTAAGAGATTTTCATAATGGTTATCTTTAAAACTATACGACATTGAAAAATATTTAATCAAAATTTCAGAGTTGTCAAGTTTTCAATCTCTTGACAAATATTGACATAGAGCATTCAATTCAAAGAAGAATATTACCCTAATTTAATATTAGTTGAGTTCTCTTAAAAGAATGATCATCCAATACAATTTTTTGAATTTATTAATAGTTTTATTTTATTGCAAGTCATGGTGATTCCTAAATTCTCTTAATAGATAATATTGTCATTGTAGAATGATAAGTTTCATTGAAACATTTTTATCCTTTTTTTAAGAATTTATATAGTGATAAGTATTTATATCGAGATTTTGCATTTTCAATTGTAGATGAAAGTATGCAAAGTATTTATGTTTTGGAAAAACTCTACAATTATATAGATTTGTATAAGATAAAGAATTGTTTATATATGTGCGATATAAAATTAGTGAAGTGGATTCAAAGTATAATTAATTATTATTTAAAATTAAAAAACAAATATTTTCAATCTTATAGATCATTACTGTCGGTTTAATAAAGTATCTAATGTTATTAGTATTTGATGAATCTATTCAATTAATAATAGATTATTATTTGTTTATATTAAAAAAAAAAAATGTTTAAAGAGGTCCAAACTTCTTGTCAAGACCTTTTTATTTGGGAGGATGTACATACATTCTATATTTTATAAAATGCATTTCAAACTCTTTAAAATGAATCCACACCTTATATTTTTGGTAATTTGTGTTAGTTTATTTGAACACCATTTTGAAATATTTATTGATTTGGATAGTACTTTTGGATCAATCATTCGATTTTTTTTTTGCATCATCTTTTTAGATCACACATAGTGGTCCATCATAGAATGAAGAAATAATCATTCATAGTAGTTACCAATTGATATAAAATATATTCCTAACATTTTCTAATATTTGACATTGCCAAAACTCCAAATTAGTAAGTAATTAATATGGAATTCAATCACAACATAAAATTTTTCCAATCATGACATTAATAGAGATATTAGAAATGACATTCACTAAAGCAGTTAAAGTATCTAAGCTCTATAATGTCTAGATTCATTCTCAATAGCTTGAAGTGCATTCTTGAGAGCTATAAGTGCATTTAAATCATTTCATATAAGAGCTATTAGAGTCACTTTTGGCAATTCTAAAAAAAAAATTATTTTTTCTAGGGAGAATGTGTAATTAAATTTGTTAGTCACTTTGAATGAATCCTTTGTTACTTTTTTGAGACAATCATCACTATTGGCATTATCAAGCATTAAATTTGTCCAAGTCGTGTTAAAGAACTTATTGTGGTTTAACAATTAGCTAAATGAAATTAAACATATGAAAATGATTGGTTGAAATGGTAGGCATTCATTAAAAATGTTATTGAGATTGAATGCAAAAGTAAACTTATAGAATGTAGGTGCTTAATAGGAATTTTATTTTTGGAAGCTAAATTTTATTTAATAAAAATCTTTGGTATGGGATGAAGTGAAATATGTATTAAGTTTCCAAACATTTTCCAATTATCAAACACCCTACGAGAAATAGGGAACTTCCAATAATATATAGACTAATTTATTAGGGGTTAAGAGACACAGACTCATTGCACCACTTGAACATCTTTGTGCTCATAGGCTTTGTCAATATATTTGCAACATTCGCTAAAGTGTCAACCTTTTCAAGCATCACTCTTTCATCCTCCATGTCACAAACAAAATGATACTAAACATTATATGTTTTATCTATACATAAAATGTTGGGTGGTTCTTTACCAAGTTGCATCTAATATAAATTGTTGCCTAACTTAGCCCAATATCTGAAGCCAAATTATCTCTTTATAGGCTTGAGGGGTTGCCATGTACTCTACATTTGTAGTGGGTAAAGTGACCACAACCCATTGCTTATCCATCCAACTAATTGCATCACCAATTTGGTTTAAAACATAAGTAGTAGATCTTTTGTTGTCCATATCTCTTGTCCAATTCAAGACAACAAACCCCTAGATCTTCAAGTGTTGATAGTGCATGTAAGTACTTGAAGACTCTCTTCATTGCTTCCTAGTGCTTTGATAAGATTAGTCATAAATTTTCTCAAGACTCTCATTGCTTCCAGGTAATGTTTGGTCTAGTGCATACCATAACATACATCAAATTACCAACAACATTAGCATAAAGAACATGAGACAGATCATCCATCTTTATAGATGGAGAGAAATATTGGTCAATTGCTAACTCGGCCCCCTTCAAAATAGGAACACTCATTGGTTTATAGTTTACTATGTTAAAACACTATAACACATAATCAACATACTTACTCTATCCTAGCTAGAGATTTATATTAGCTCCATCTCTTCTAATCTCCATACTAAAAAAATTAAGTTAGTAGCCCTCATGTTGCTCATATGAAACTATAATGAGAGTTGAGACTTCATATCCCTACTCAACCAACTTATCATTTATAAGCAAAATGATAACACTTGGAAATGGTCACCATCCTACTTAAAATATACAGTGATATGTTTTGGACGTTACAAATCTCAATTTCAAAACTTGTGAATCAAACTTCTAATACCAAATTCTTGAAGATTATTTGATACCACACAAGATTTCTTCAATCTACAAACTAATGACTCCTTATACCATGCAATGTTCAAGTTGTGTCTTATAGATTTCTTTCTCGAAATCATGATGTAGGAAAGTTGTTTTCACATCCATTTGCTCTAATCTCAAGATCAAAAGATGTTGCAATAGATAATAAGAGTTGAATAGAGGTTAACTTAGCAACTGGAGAAAAGTCTTACCTTAATCAATTCCCTCAGCCTATGCATATCCCTTTGTAACCAATAGTCTTCTACTTCTGAACATTGACATCTAAATTAAACTTCTTCTTGAAGACCTATTTCCAACCAACAAACTTCCTCCATTTCAACAATTGAATCAAGTCCCATATGTCACTCTTCTCCAAAGTAGTCATCTCATCATTCATGGCCAACTTCTATGACTCACTATCATTCATCCCTAATGCCTTAGTCATAGTTCAAGGTCCACCTATGCTTGTAATCAAGGAAAAAATACATTTAAAATAAAGTGGGTTATATCACTTTGATTGTCTCCTCTATTGAGTCGACCTCCTCAAAAGATGACGTGGAGGTTCTTTTTTGAACACTTGTTCTTTGTATTGTCCTCATCAAGTCCATCTTGAACCTCTAGTTTAGCCTTATGTGTAGTTGTCTATCTTTGGCTATAATTGCATTGTAGACTTTGCACTCCTATTTGGTTTCCCAACTAAAGGAGAAGGTTTGATCTCTTCAAAGATTGCATTCCAACTATACAATACCTCCTCAGTTGTAGGACCTCAAATCTTGTACCTTTTCACATTGTTGCCATAGACAATGAAGATACACTACATTGTCGTATAAACAAACTTTGACCACTTCTCTTTAAGCACATGAGCATATTCCTCTCAACCAAAAGATCAAAGTTAACATGCAATGCAAACGTCTTCTATCAAGAGTTTCTAAATTAAATTGGTCCCATGAAGCATACTCATATTCCTCTCCATCAATATATCGTTCATTTTCTCAACAACTCCATTTTTTTAGGGGTATATAGAGTTGTCTCATGTCATGTAATATTATACTCTTGGCAAAATATGTTATATTCAGTTGAACAATACTTTGCATCATTATTTGTTCTCAATACCTTGATCTTTTAGCTTTTCTTGTTTTCCACAAGAGACTTAAACTCCTTGAACAAGGTATGTGCAGGATTATGATGGGCCAAAAAGTGGCAATGTGAAAAAAGTTGCGTTTTGCATCAACCCAAAAACGCGAAAATCCCGAGTTGACTTTTTTCTGGCTTGGGTGTTAGTACATTGCTCCAAAGCAATGCCCAAGGAAAGAAGTACAAATCGGATATCCAATCCAAAAAGGATATCTAATTTGAATAAGCTATAAATACATAACAGTGGCGTTTTAAAATCATTTGTCATTTTAAAGAGCTGAGGGTGCATAGTGAGAGCAACATCTGGATATCAAATATCCAATTTCGAAGGTAATTTTTTTGGTATTTTTTTTGTTTTAATCAATTTTTCTATTAGATTTTATAATTTTAAGTAGTTTTTTTATGGATTTTTATTAAAAAGTAGGGTTTTTTATTTACTTTTATTAAAAACGAGAGTTTATAATGGATTTTTATCAAAAAATATTTTTTTATGGATTTTGATTAAAATCTAGTGTTGTTTATGTATTTTTATTAAAAACTAGAGTTTGTTATGGATTTTTGTTAAAAAGTAGGTTTTTTTTTGGATTTTTATTAAAAACTAGGGTTTTTTACAATAATTTCATTTATATTGTGTAATTTCAATTAGATTAATTAGTTTTTAACTTTAATTAGGTATTATGGTTGAGAATGAAAATGCACAAATTCCAAACACTCCACCACCTCCGCAACCATCAATTGAAGACTTAATTGGTGAAAAATTGGAGCAATTAAGGGGCATTTGTGATGTTTATAAGACAATCCCTCGATTATCCGAGATGACAAACACATTGAAGGAAATAATTAAAAATATAGAAACCCTCTCCACCCAACATAATTCCTTTCATTTGTGGCGAGAAGACATGAGGGAATACTACTCATGTGGATTGTCTTACGATGATGTGAAAGATCTCCAAATAACAAAAGCCCAAATAGCCTCTTTATTTGTTAACCCCTGCACCGGTTTTCCAGTTAATGTTAATAAACTAAAACTTTCTATAAAATGGTGCATGAATAAGGACATTGGATAACTTTTGGGATTGTTAGTGTATGGTTTTTGATAAACCACCAAACAACAATTGTGATATACCATTTTACTTTATTGAAAAATTATATGTT
The DNA here is from genome assembly GCA_007258455.2 of Sequoia sempervirens. NCBI lineage: Eukaryota > Viridiplantae > Streptophyta > Pinopsida > Cupressales > Cupressaceae > Sequoia > Sequoia sempervirens. Next base: position 7,738 of record VDFB02284064.1, on the reverse strand, counting down.
GAGTTTGTGTTAGGGCATCATTTCAATTACTTTGACATTAAACCCTTCCAGGGCGTTGGTGGAGGTATGCCCCAGGATAGACCAAGGGCAATTAGAGTAGTCCCACGCCCATATGTTCCCCCTCCTCCCATTCCTCTGCCACCTCCAGTATATCATCCATATATTATCCAGGATGTAGCCACATAGACTATTCAGGCTATTCACTCTTTGAGTGGTCTTTTGGTTTCACATGCTTCTACAGCAGCTCAACCACATTCTGGTGATGTTGGTGATGGCTCGAGTGTTGTTGCATCATCCTCCTCAGGTTCACATATTTGTGTGCCACATACTTGCACTATGTGCCACCAGATATGCTTGGGTCCTCTTGTACAACCCACTGAGCATCCCTTAGACACTTTTGATTATGACCTCCATGATGTGGACATTATAGATCAAACACAGGGGAGTGGAGCACACCCTACAGAGTCCTCTCCTGCTAGAGAGGGGGATGTTGGAATAATGACATAGGTAAGATTTAAGTTGTATATTCATAACTTGCATTTGTTTTTAAATGAATATTAATAAGAGATAGTATCAAGTACTAATATATATTTACATGGTCTATTTAATAGTTGATGTTTGAGGAGGAGCTCACACAGGTGACTGATATCACCCTTAGGGCCATTTCATTTGGCCTCGACATGCACACAGTATATATTTTTGCACTCACTCGTTTACATTTTTTTATTATATACTTGCTTGTCAGTTGAATTGTCATTAATGAAATTATATAATAACTTATATGCTTATCTTATTTTCCTCTTGTAGGAAATACCTAGTGCGAGCGAGGTGCAGCCTTGTCCAGACTATGGAGGTGCAAAGTTAGATAAGGGGAAGGTAATTGAACTCAAATTGGATTGAATTAATATTTTTAAGATCTTATATTGATTATACATACATTGACATAGATTGGTAGTTTCATATGTACTTGTCATTTTTATGTATAGGAGGTTATGAGCTATACATCGTTGTTGATAAGTGTCACAACGCCTGAAGGAGTAGGTATTGGAAGACCTCAAGGAGTAGGTGTTGAAACACCTCAAGGAGGAGGTGTCGAAACACCTCAAGGAGATAAAGAAAAAGATCAGCCTAAAGAGGTATGTGTGTTTATTTTATTTTGTGTTCGGTAAATATGTTCCTATTACCAACAATCGCATGCTAACTTAGATCAATTTTATGTTTTTGTTCACATATATAGATTGACATTTCAAAAGTTGGTTTGGTTGGTTCTTTGAGAGGGGCATATTCTAGGACTCCTAACCCTTTGAAGAGACGTATATTTCAGGTAATCAAGATTTCAATTTCAGAGTTCAATTAAAATTCAATGTATATTGAATTTGATTTTAATTATTCAATTTTAAATTATATAGTACAACTAATCTCAAATGTGGTTTGAATTTCTCTTGTGCAACTACCTTCAGAGCCAAAGAGTGCTTCAAAGAGGCTCCATTTTGATGATCCACCAGTAGTTTAGGATGAGATAGACATTTTGGCATGTAAATTTTAAATAGATATTGAGATGGCATATGCCACATTTTATAAAACTTTGTTTGAGTTGGCATTGATGCCATTTTTGTATATGTACATACACTTGATTATTGGATAATTTGATATATAGAAGTTGACAATCAAAATTTAATTTGTTCCTCATGTGCATGATTAAACTCTTTGAAAATTCAATCTTGAGCAATGGTTAAATATCAATGTACAATAACATAAAAAAGAATGGTTATATTATATAGTTTATATTCATATCACTGATTCCATTGCATTGCACATCTTTCAAACTCAAAGCATTACTTCACATTGCATTACTAACAACTAGATGCTGATAGATGAAAAAAATTCAATTACAATATAGTTTTTACAAAGTCAACCTAAGCAATTATGCAATTACTTCACATTGCATAACTAATAACTAGGAGCAGCTGTCAATTTTATTTGGTTGTCATGGAATTCTATGAGACCACATTTCTTTGAGGCTTTTTTTCAAACAATCCACTACCTTGTCTATGCTACCACATTTTTCATACATGTCTACCAAATCTTTTTATCAAACAGTTCACTGGCTTTTTGCTATGGCTAAAATCCTAAAACAAGTGCTTTCAAACAAGCTATGGATGCTTGGAAAAATTCTATCAAAGCATAATAGTAAGCAATAGCATAGAAAAGGCAATGAACTATTTGAAAGAATGCCTCAAAGAAATGAGATCTCATGGTGATGGAATGCCATGCCAATCAAAAGCAATTTTGATTCTCATGGCATTCCATCACCATGAGACCTCATTTCTTTGAGGTATTTTTTCAAACAGTTGACTGCCTTGTTGATTGTTAGGGCATTCCATCATCATGAGACCTCATTTCATTGAGGCATTTTTTCAAACAGTTCACTGCCTTGTCTATGATACCACATTTTTCATACATGTCTATCAAAGCATTTGATGCAGAACAGGGCAGTAAAACAACTTGTCTTCACCATTCAATGAGTTTCAATTCATTCTTTTCTCACAATACCATTCTTTGCTAGTTTCTCCAACTATTCACTAGATCTTTCTTGTAGGTCAGGAAGATCACTTTTCCCTACTTAACTCACAACCTTTCAAAACAACCTTCTCTGCTATTCACGAATATGACACCCATTAAGGTCCTCTTTCACATACTCAAAACTCAATGTTCACTCCTTTGGAACAACTTGACCAAATCTTGCTCCTTGCATTGAAATAGGCCTTAATTAGGCCTCTTTTTCAAAGCAACTAACCTTTAACCTCATCAAAAACTCAAAATACCTCCAAATAGTCTTCAAACTGCTTTCAAAACACAATATTCTACAACTTTTAGGTCTCCATTTGCTCTCTAAGACCCTCATGTGCCAAACCCTCACTTTTCTTCCTCTTAACTAGGGCTTATTGGAACTTGTATGCTCTGACCTCACTCAATCCTGAAACCACTTCATTCCCTCTTAATTTTGTTTGCTTAAACTTAAAACATCATTGTATTATGCTGCCCCATAATTCTGCTTACACTTTCTTTGTAAAATCACCAATTTTCCCTTATTTTTGCCCCTTCCAACTAGGGTTTCACACTTTTACTCTTCTTGGGTTACTCTTAATCACTTAGACCTTTTAAACACCATTAAATATACATATTCCAATAGTTTCCAACAAGTTCCAACCTATTTTCATTCAACTTCTCAAAAACTCACTCTCTAGCCTTACTCAAAGGCACAAAAATTTGTGTTTCTTAACAAGGCAACATTCTTAGACCACTCTAATTGCTTTATCACCCCTAAAAAATTATTCCTACACCTACCCCTATCTAATTCAATCCCATTCCTCTGAGGTACAACCTATACAGAAGGAGGAATGGCCTTGTCAATTCATTAAAGCTTACATGTTTTAGGTGCTCCTGCACCATACTCCCGGGGTACAAAAGATTTATGCCCCATAAATCACTCCATATGTCTGCTCCTATCTTCTTCACAATCCCTTCAAACCTGCTCCAAGTCACTTGCATGAAAATCTTCCTCCAAGGGATTTTGTACCCTTCATGCTTTGCTTTGTCTTGGTCTTCCATGCTTGATCCTTCTCAAATGGATCTTCTTGCTACTTTTTGTCTTCATTGACACCTGCAAATGGTGTTTCTCAAGCTTTGACACTTGCACACAAAAATTCAGTACACAAAGCTAAACATCCATACATTAGTATCTTTGTTTCATGCTCTTCCATGAGCTTTTTCCAAATACACATGTATCTCTGCCCTTCAAATATTCTATTCACAATCTTTCTGAGGTTCTTTATGATGAGATGGTAATGCAAACTATAAAAGATGCTTTGAATAACCAAACTATATTATTGTGATATGTGGCATACCTCTCCGAAAGGATCAGAGCTGGCTATTGTTGCAACAGGTCCATGATCAATCATGGCAAAAATATTGCAAAAGTTGTCAAATGATAAATCTATATTGTCACAATAGAAAAGATGCTTAGACTAACAAATCTAAATTAATCTAAACAACCTGAATGATGATGAATTGGTAATTCAAACTATAAAAGATGCTTAGAATAACCAATCTATATTATTCTAAATGACCTAATTGATGATGAGATGGTAATGCAAACTATAAGAGACACTTTGAATAACAAATCTATATTATTGTAATCTATCGCATACCTCTTTGAAAGGATCAGAGCTGGCTATTGTTGCAGCAGCTCCATGATCAATCTTGCCAAACATATCGCAAAAGTACATACAAAAATATCACTATTAAAGACACTTGCATTGCAATAGTATACAAAATATCAGTATTAAATAAAGAACACTAATGAGCTTAAGCATAATGAACCTAAGCATTGTACCTTCCATTCTTGAATATGATATTCAAGTGTGCCTGAAGGGTCATCTCTTTGCTTAAGAGTATCCAATATTGCTTCATGATCAACATTACTAAGTGTCCATAGTTGTTTTGTCTTTGGTTTGGCATGATGCTTCAACAACTTAACATTTGTTGCTATAACAAGGTGTGAATACATGAGAATGGTTTTGTGTTTCTCATAGTCTTCAAATGCAGGTATGTCATTCTTTCTAATCATGTATATTCGCAACCAAGTTCCTGCAACCACAACTGAACCTGTAGGATACACAAACCATCATCATCTTCCATCGGTTGTGTTAGCTTGTGCTTTACCTGCACACATTGAGCCAACCAATAGTCTAATCTCTCTTCATTCCCCTATGGTGCAACAACTGCAAAAACATGTCCTGGTTGTAGTAGCTATGAAAGCTGATCGTATTCAATTGAACTTTCCATTGTGTTATTTGTCATGGATATAGTTTGAGATAAAGGAGTTAGATACTGTGGAACCCATGTATCCACCAACTCACTTGACTCGCATTGATCCCACTCACATTGAATACAACTCTAACAAAAACAAGCCAACTGTTGTGTCCAAATGGTCCATGTGCTTGCATCTGAGCTTCAAAACGAATGCATCTTTGAAGAATCTTTGATTGTAGGACAATCCAATCTGCCTCCCATTGTACCCTCCTCAACCAACCAAAAGAATTTGTGCACTGTTGAATCAAGTGTCCCTCCCTATGACAATGTTGAACTACACCAATCAACAATAGAACATGCATCACTGAATTTTGCTCCTGAAATCTTCAATTGCTCCTTAACTAGAGCTCTCTTTACACATGCACCTGCTCTATCATGCTCCCCTTTCCCATGCCCAACTTTAAACAAAACTCCAAATATGAGGTACACCCCTCTCTACATGCATTCTACTCAACCAATAAAACATACGAGCATTCTTGAATTGACTTGTGCAAATATCTGACCAAAAGAGATGTCGACCCAGTGCTATATCATGCTCCTGCAAGAACTCAAAAAAATTCTTGAAACAATGTTGGACATACTCGGACGAGTGAGATCTATCATCACTCATATAAAAATGATACGCTTTGATTATCTTTCGATCCTCCTCTGTACTATAGGTGGATGTCTAAAAGTTATGTGGACAAAAATAACAATCTTAATGGAATTGTAATACTGAGATTGTACCTCATTTTGTGGTTGCAATGTGTAGTTTTCTAAAAAATCAACCACTGATATAATAGTGCCAATCAGAAAAGAGTCCTTACACATCTTGAATTGTTGATCCAACCACTGAGACTTATGACTATGCCTTCCATACTTGTAGAAAAGATTGTCCTTAAAATCTGAAATAAAATCAGCAACACTACATTCTTTTGTAAGCAACTTGCATCTAGAACCTTCACCTCCACTCTGCAAAGTATATTTGACTATCTCATATCTCTTTTTCTCAACAAGCTTCTTCCCAAATTCATGTTCGGAACCCTCATGAAAACATTGAACAAACTTTGACAAGCCACCACATTGTGAGCACTTCGCATTTAAACAATCATTTCTATAGAAAAAGCAACCATCATCTCTAGAACATAAAAATAGATCTAGCAAGTCCCTTGATGATTTCAGAAGATGCATTGCACCACACTCCTGCAACATTTCATTAGTATGCAAAGTAGAATGTATATAGCATAATAGTTCATGGTACATTGAAAACTCCGTATGGTATTTGCAACAAGAAGTATTATGAATCTTAAGAGGCACACAATAAAATGGCTTCAAACCTTCAAAAGTCCTTTGCGAGATTTCCATATTTGGATATGTTTCAATAATTTTTTGAACAACATTGTTTGGCTTGATTCCCAGAAATGTCTAGGATGCGATGTACGGTCTCGATTGCCAATTCTTAACTTTAAAACATCCTTTGAATTGGGTGATACTCTAGAGTTATCATGCCAAAATTGTTGAATTACCTGCTTTACATTATCGATTAGCTTCTTATCAACACGTGGAAGCCTCCTGGAAAAAGCCCATGTATCATTTTCAAGAGGATCATCTATTCTTCCTCTTCTTGCAAGTGCTCTATCTAAAGTTTTATGATTTATGTCAAAATCAATACAAGTTCGTCTCATAAAGCGAGCCTTTTTCAATTGATGGCTTTCTAGGGTAGTTGTAATGACTCTACGAGCAACTCTCTTATCTTTTTCCTTGCTATTTTTCCAAATAGACTTGAGAGCATTAATTTTTTTTTTGACAATAATAGAATTTTTTTTGGTCTTCTTGTTCACACGAATCTTCAATTTGGCTAGCAAAGGTCTCATCTTTTGCATCTTTAGCAAGTGAACAAAAAGTTGGCATTTCTCGGTCAATGTCTTATCACTAAAATATTGGTTGAAAAGTCTTGTAGCCCACAACCGAACAGTTCATGTTTTCCTCTTAACTTCAAAATTGTTTATAATGTTCTCATCAATTTCAAGTAACCATTTAGGGGTTCTTGAAGGTCTTGAATTTGGAATATGTCTTTCTTCCACACAAGGTTCTTCATTACTCATGTAATCTGGTGAAACATAATTTACACTTGGTTCAATATTATGTTCAACATCTTCAATTCCAACATTTTCTCCTTGAACATTTTCAATATCAATTTGAATAATTTCATTCCCAATTTCAATATCATGTTCAACATCTTCAATTCCAACATTTTCACCTCGAACATTTTCAATATCAATTTGAACATTTTCATTCCCAATTTCAATATCATGTTCAACATTTTCACCTTGAACATATTCAATTTCCTCTTCACTTGAAAGACCATAGGGCTCAAGTTCACGAATATTTAACATACCTTGTCTTCTCTTCCTATGACCTTCTCTATCTCTTTGTCTATATGCTTCAATTTGTTCTTTTGTAAGCTTTCTCTTACGTTTTTGCTTCTAACGATTGCTGCTCCCCATATACCTCATAAAAGATGCTAAAAAATCATTGCTTATGACAAATTTGAGTAGAAGATGCTCCAAAAAGTTGATCTTTGTCTCTTCCTATCTAAAACCACGCATTTGTCACCTACAAAGCCTGCAAAAAAAAATGTAGGGTCCGTTGGAATGCACAAAACGACCCACATGGGGTTTTTCTATGGCCCACAAGTCCAACATCCGATAAAATATGATATCTGATTTGAAAAACATTTTAAAATGTTTTATAACGGTAAGATTTTAGTGCTACAAATCGGATATCCAATTTGTGCACACATAGACGTAAGGGTTAATGGTAGAGGGTTTAAAGGTTAAGGGTTTAGGGTTAAGGGTTTAGGGTTAAGGGTATAGGGTAGAGG